>JADBJO010005773.1:75061-80061 GCA_016801955.1 Conus betulinus | reverse complement strand
GTGTGCGTGCGTGCGTGCGTACGTGTGTGTTGGTGGTGGTGTGTGTTGTGTTGCTGCTGCTGCTGCTGCTGCTACTGCTGCTGCCCTTCTCTTTATAAGGGAAAGAAGATTGGAATTGTTTTTTTTTCCCCCTTTTTTTTTCGCTCTGTATGGAGATGGAAAATACTGAGTGCAGTTCTTTGGTGTTTACGCTAAGTCATTCCCAACTATGTAAGACAGATTGTGAGTACGTGTGCACGGCCAGTTTCAAGACTAGCCTACGTGGTAGATCCCACATTGAGTCCTCTTACCTTACACGCTGACATAGCTGGCCAAGACTGTATTTTGCTACTCTCTGTCACTCTTGACATCTTAGTGACTTGGCAAAACAACTTTATTTCTTAAATCCCTGTGTGGAGAGGTCAAAATGTTACGCATCAACATGCAACCAATACCAGCAAGAGCATACTTTCCAAAATGTTAAGTTAAAACTAAATTTGTGACAAACGTCAGCCCGTCCGACACTGGGAGCACGCGGAGACTTCAAAGCCACTCGGTAACATGATTCTCTATTTAGAATCAATGACATGCGCTAACATGTTGAGCCCCGCTACGTGCTGACTCCCTCTGCCCTCATCCTCCTCCGCCCTCCCCACTTCCCCAGACACTCAGAGAATTTCTTCCCAATTTGTAAGGTGACATTGTCCCAAAGCCTCCTCAAGAAATTATTCCAAAGCCATGTCGGTAGGAGACTCCTCGTAAGAGGAGACGATGACAGCTTGCAAAGTCGCGTCAAAAATCTCATTTTGCGGAATGAAATCGAGTAAAAACTCTCTCTCTCTCTCTCTCTCTCTCTCTCTCTCTCTCTCTCCCCTGTACCCACCCTCGTTGAAGAAATGTTACGTCATTTTATTCTATTGAAAAAAAAAAAAAAAAAAAAAAAAGAACAGACTAGAAAAGAACAAGCGCCTTTGTATAGTTTGCCAGCATCGGAAACAATGACACTACAGTTTCCAAGTTGGTGAAGAGGAAAAAACGGACCTGAAATGACTGCGGGGACAGTGACCATGCAGAGTGTGCAAGGGGGGTTCTGCCACCCCATCCCCCATGTCCTCCCCTACCCCGCCCACCCCTCGTCCCACACCCCTTCCCCATCCCTTCTTACAATTCATCACGTTCCATTTGGACAGAGAGACTGGCTGTAAGGGCGGGCTATGCCTTTTACTTTTTTCCACAATTTTATTTTAGTAGCTTCTTGCCCGCCTCAATCATTCCACGGTTCATTCATTACCTGACCCAAATAGGTTTTGTTGTCACACCACCACCATTTTTTTTTCAGACCAGTCAGTAAGATTACAGAGAGAGAGAGAGAGAGATGGACGGAGCACTAAACCCGAAATGAGAGACGAAGTCGGGCCGCACGCACAATTCTGATGCGGATCCGGGTGGATCTCAAACTAAATGGAGATACGAAGTCGGCCGCTGGACAACACTTCCAATTCTGATGCGGATCCTGGGTGTATCTCCGACTGAAACCTTGGACCAAGGATCTTTGGTGGAGCTGTTCCAACCAAAACAGATGAAATGGAGGGATGTGACCCAAGGTCAGAATTCTTAAATTTGGAGCAGATCCGTCGTGCGGATCCCTTATAAAAAAAAAAATCCAGGATCAGTTTTTAACTGTATTGGAACACATTTTCCATTGAACATGAAAACTGTGGAGTTACCGCTACGAGTTGACGACTGTTTTTGTTGCTTTTTTTTTTAATGGAATATTAAGCATTTCTGGTACTCTAAACGTTCATATTTGGTATTTTCAGTCTCCCCATGTTTTCATGCACAAGGGAACTAACTATTTTAATTTGTAGCAACCATTACTTCCCCTGGCTAGGAAACTGTTTCTTTCACGCATGAAATGACTCAAAGGACAGTTCTAGCATCTTCTTTGAAGCTTGCGCTCTCCTGAGTTGCTTTGTAATTGACTTTCCTTTCATCTTATTTCTGTCTGACCAGATTCTAACCACGAGCAAGTGTACTGCTGTCTGTGTGTTTTATGGGGGGGAGGGGGTGGGGGGGGTGACTTTTCTTTTTTTACTATTTCTTACACTTCCCTAGACGCATTAGTGACTTAATTACGAGTGCACATCGATATCAAATAGCATTTGTTCTCATATTAAGAAATATAGTCCAAGCATAACCCCTTTGATTTGAACCCACGCGTGGACTATACCACAAGTGAAGCGGTATAGCTGTGAACCCCTATATCTGAAGAGTTTGAAAGCCGTTTTGATACTATCTGCTGCCACAATGTAAAAGAATTCAAAGAATAGTTACGACGTAAATGGGGCGAAGACTGATTTTGCATAAAAATTCAATAGCTTTAAAAAAGCATAAAATTCAGCGCCAGGGGAAAAACGATAGAGGAATTCTTTCGAAATCTTGAAATACAAAAGAAACATCACGTCTCAAACCGCTGTCTTTAAAAGTACCGGAGATACCAACCCGAAAAAACAGTGCACGACAAACACACATACAAACTCACAATGTACAAACCTACAAACATACCAGCATACAGGAAGTACAGATCCATTCGAAAGCTGAGAACGGTGCGACGTTTGCAAGCTAAACGAACTGTCGCCCATCAGAGAGAAATACCCAACGTTAGACAATAGTGCGATTTTGCGTTTGTTGTCGACAAACGTTGCAGCTCAAGTTACGATTCTAGTGTCGGCTTCAAGCCCCGTCCTATGATTGTCCGATTCCAAGGAAACCATATGAAGATGAACCCCGCCCTCGTTCAAAAAAAAAACAAAAAAACAAAAAAACAACTCAAACACAAATATATGATATTAATAGTAGCAACAACAACAACAACAATGATGATGATGATAATGATGATAATGATAATCATAGTAATAATGATAAACACAATAACAACAACAATAATAATAATGATTAAATAAGGCAATGATACTAATTAATACTCTCTGACGTATTATATTTTCGCCAAATGAGCAGCCCGTATTTTTACACGAACAAACCCGTAGAAACAGAACATGTAAATGCTGTACAGAACAATGTAATGCAGTACAGCACAAACAGTTACATATACAAGAGTGCCGTATAGTATAAGACAACAGAGTGCATTACAGGTCAGAACAAAAAAAAAATAGAGAGCGGTACAGTACAGAACAGAACAATACAGCGCAGTGCATCATTCCAGGCGTGGCTGGCTGTGTAGAACACGCCACAATGATCTGGGACGCAATCCAAAGAGCAAAAACAGAAAAGAGAGAGACTGGACGTAGTGTGGCTCGACCTGGCAAACGCATATGGATCTGTACCCCATGAGATGATACAGTTGGCTCTTAAGATGTACCATGTGCCAAAGAACATCCGCGACATGCTCAAGAAGTACTTCAATGGCTTCTCAATGCGGTTCTCTACCAAGGAGTACACAACAGATTGGATCAACTTGGAAGTGGGCATTGCAATGGGCTGTGCCATTTCCCCAATACTGTTCGTGTTGGCAATGGAAGTCATCTTGAAAGCAGCAACAAGCAACGCAAGACAAACAGACCTTGGCGATGGATACAAGATGCCCCCTCTCAAGGCCTTCATGGATGACACTACAGTGATTTCATCCAGAGAAGACGAGACACGTCACGTGCTGGAGAGGCTGGACGACATAGTTGCCTCATCCAGAATGAAGTTCAAGCCAAAGAAATCACGGAGTCTCTCACTGAGGAAAGGAAAAAGTGGCCGAATCTGTGGTCTTCAGTGTTGCCAACCAGACCATTCCAACAGTAACAGAAGAGCCAGTCAAGAGCCTTGGAAGAGATGGTATGATGATACGCTGAAAGACACACGAAGAGCAAAAAGAAACAAAGAAACCAAACAGATGTCGGAAGAAGGCTTGGAGACCATTGACCAGTGTGGGCTCCCTGGCAAATACAAGGTCTGGTGTGTCTGCAGTTCATGCTGATACCAAAGCTCCTATGGCCTCTGATGATATACGACATCTGCACCAGCATAGTGGAGGCAATGGAATCCAAAATCAACAAGTTCACAGGAAAATGGCTTGGTGTCCCACCCTGTCTGACTGACATAGCGCTATACTGTCGCCAAGCAAAGCTGAAACTACCACTGAAATCCATCCTGGAGGAAATATAAAGCAGGGAAGATCAGACTTCAAAGCATGCTGGAGGACTCAGGAGACAAGGTGGTTGAAGCAATCAAGCCCCAGCTGAAGACAGGCAGAAAATGGAAAGTTCAAGAGGCGATGGATTCTGCAAAAAGAAAGTCTCAAGATCAGAGAAATAACAGGACACACAGACCAACAGACAAGGACTGGGGGTGACCAAAACTGAATGGTGGTCAAAGGCCAAAGGAAAAGCCAAAAGAGACATGATGATTCAGGAGATGAGAAAAAAAAAGAAGAAGACCAACAAAGACTCCAAAAAGCAGTCCAGCAGAGCCAGCAAGGGCAATGGACAACGTGGGAGAATGCACTCCAAAGAAGTCTCACTTGGAATGACATTTGGCACATGGCCCCTCTCAGGATCAGCTTCATTCTCAGATCTGCATATGACCTTCTGCCTTCAAATGCAAACCTGGTGAAGTGGGGAAAAAACAGACGATCCTTCATGCCCCCTTTGCCATGAAAAAACAAACAGTGGAGCATGTCCTAAGCTCATGTAAAGTAGCCCTGGCTCAAGGAAGGTACACATGGAGGCACAACCAAGTGCTCAAAGAGATTGTACAAGTAGTCTGGGCTAGTACCAACACCACAAAAGGAAAATCAGGACTCCAAAAGCACCCGCAACATTCTTCACGGCAGGAGGCAGCGAATCATGGCCAAGAACAACAGTGCCACTCGGAACATGCAGGCAGAGTCTGCTGGACGGGGCAGATGACTGGGAGTGCACAGCAGACCTCCCAGAATGGAATAGTCACCCAGAGATCATCAGCAAGAGTGGCATGAGACCAGACATAGTAGTACACTCTCAGTCAACCAAGCA
>JADBJO010005773.1:67561-72561 GCA_016801955.1 Conus betulinus | reverse complement strand
TGTGTGTGTGTGTGTGTGTGTGTGTGTGTTTTCATCTCTCTCTCAAAAAAAAAAAAAAAAAAAAAAAAAGCCTGTGCAACATTCTTGGCATACCATGGAGAGACGTCATTTTCTTCCGTCATGCTGATCTTCGCCTATCTATTTATTTATTTATTTTAACTTTTTATCTGTTCCTTTTGCTGTCTTTTTTCCTTCTTCCCAAACTGAAAAAGGTACCAGCCTGAGTGGATGATGTCTAATGTGTCTGGGCACACATCTTCAGAAGTGCATCGCCACAGTTTGCCAGCCAGGTACTAGTAATAGTGGGCTGGACTCTTAGCGACCATTGGAAAAGAGGGGGAGAGCAGAAGAGTCTTGGAACAAAAATGCTCTCCAGCTGATCACTGTTGAACTATGCAAATATCCAGCTGTGAAGTGTGTGTTTGTGTGTGTGTGTGTGTGTGTGTGTGTGTGTGTGTGTGTGTATGTGTGTGTGTGTGTGTGTGTGTGTGTGTGTGTGTGTGTGTGTGTGTGTGTGTGTGTGTGTGTTTTTTTTTTTGTTTTTTTTTTTTTTTCGTAGTCCCTGACAGCCAGAGAGAGTCCCCTTTATTTCCTCAAGAAACAGTCCGAATGTAGAGATCTGTTTAACAATGGACAAAAACAAAAACGACAAAAAAAAACAACATAACCTTTAAAATTTTTCTACTTATATACTTATATTGACAAACAATTGATAGAGCAAAAGCAATACAATAAAGTCATCTACACAATCATTAGGTAGCACGGTTCCTAGGGGGGGGGGAAACACACATCCCAATTGTAAAAGTCATGTGAACCTACGGGTGGCGTAAAGCGTATGAACACAATTTTCACACTAACTGCCTATTGTGCCCTGGAGTTATCTCCACGTACATAGAAAATGAATACAGATTTGAGAATAATGGCTATTATATGTCATCCAAGTAGGGTTTTTTTTTTTTTTTGTTTTTGTTTTTGTTTTTGTTTTCTTTTTTTTTTTCAGTGATTGAGGTCTCTATCCAGAATGTCGAAAGCAAATTGCGCCCCTTGTTGCTACACCAGTATGATGAGCGGATAAAAAGCCAATTAACATTGTGCCCGCACTCTAATCAGAGTTTACAGCCGCCTGTAAGTTGAGTTTTATACTGGTAGTTTTACCACTCAGTGGAAAAAAAGGCCAACAACTCGGAACGCTTATTTTGGTCCTCCTTGAAGAAGCAAAGAACGGTCTGATATGCGGTCCTTCGTAAATAAAGAGTTAATGAGTTCAAATGACCAGGAAGTTGTTAACAATCGGCGAATGGCATGGGTATCAATGTGGATATAAATTCATAGAAAACACGGGGTTAAACAACTCAGTCTCTATCACATTTTTTCTCGTTTAAAAAAATCCATTTGATTTCGGTACAAACAAGATGAATACTTCGCTTCGCTTCGGCTGAACCTTCCTGTGTGAAAAGGAAAAAGACTGAGTTTAATCAAGATGAATACTGTCTGTAGAGACAATGCTGCGAACAGCCATTGAATTTTTATGTGTGTTATTTGTGACATCTGAAAAAGCTTCATTTAGGGCCAAAGGTAAGAAAGAATGTTTTCAATAATGTTGTCGCCATTATTTTCCCGTACATCCATTAATAGCAGTTTTTTAATGATTGTGGACAGAATGACTCGAATTCTCACTCCCATCACGCAGACGTAGCATTATTCAGCGAGGCGCCATTTTAGTTTCCGCCGATCGAAAGAGGCGAACAAAATTCCAAGACAAAACACAACGCGTTTCAACCTCTGTTGGTCTTCTTGAGATAAGACAAACATCATTCAAGACAATGAAAACGTAGAAATAAGTCACTTCTCCCCTCAAATGGACGCAAAATGGCTGTGGCTCTCACCAGCCTCTGTCTCGTTCCACATACGTTCGGCGCCCATGTTGAGGAGATATGTGTGATTGTTCGTTCTTCGTTTTCATTGCCTTGAAGATTGTTTGTCTTGCCTGAAGAAGACCAAAGAGGTCGAAACGCGTCGTGTTTTGTTTTTTTTTTGTAATGTGTTCGTCTCTTTCGTTCGGCGGAACGGTCATTCTTCTTTTGAATCTCTCTGCTCGGCGTTGGCACCGTGTGGTGACTGAAGAAATAACACCCCTCCCCTTCACCCTCCGTCTCCCACCTCCCCTCCCTCTTTCCCCCCTCCTCCTCGTTGCCCCCCAGCCCGTCATGACTCTTATTTTGTTCTATGGATCCGAGCCGTCATTCTGATCCGAGCTCCAGATCTTGCATGTTGGTGGGGTATCTATGTACTTGTTTTCTAAGGTGCAAGGATAGGAGAGGAGGGGCGCGGGAAGGGCAGGGGGAAGGGGATTTCGTATTGAAATCCATGCATTATTTGTGGAAAAATGTACACAAAGGTCCCTAAACATCTCACTTCACAATGTTAAAGACACTTAAAAAAAAAAAAAAGGATCCTTTGTCATCAGACCATCCATCTTCCCATCGGGTATCCACTCAAATAAGTTCTGTAGTTTCTACGTAATCTTGCAGACAGACAGACAGACGGACAACCAGACAAACAGACAACCAACCAACCAAAACAAGAAAACTAACAAACGCGAGTGAAAACGGGACTTCCATAGAGCCGAGGCTACTGATGCCCTATTCTGCTCCTAACGACCCGAAAAGAAACCGACCCGCCTCATTTTTTTTTTTCCTTTTATTCTTTTTTTTTTTTTTTCGTCTGTCCCATCTTCTGTGCCACCTCAATAGCATTACACCCGCGCCGCTCATGCCAGCCCCTCGTCCACAGCTACAGTCCTGCCCTGCCCGCCGCAGCCTCGGCCCCGGCCCCGGCAGTCTACAGGGAGCAAATCAATGTCAAGTCGTCATGAAGCAACCCAACAGAAGAGACACTGCACGGCTGTTGAGTCACGTCGTTGCTGTTCAGTGGTGCCTGTCTTGATCCAACATACGCAGGACACCACCTACTAAGCCCCCTACTGACGACAACATTTGCTTAGTCGTGGAGCCTATGAGTGAGCTCTCCCTCCGGAGAGCGCAACCACGTCCGTCCGGCGACAGTCCCCATGAATTTGCCGATATCGATGACCTCGTCAGAATCAGACCATGACCACAGATGTGCAGATGCAATCAAAACTGAGGTGACTTTGAAAGAAGGGCATGAAGGGCCCCAGAATTTGAGACATTTATCTTTAAATGTTGATCGATGAGGATGAGGATGATAACGACGATGCATTCTGGTCTGCTACCGCATGACAGGGCTGTACTCGACGCTTACTTTTATAACATATTCCGGCGTCGACGAGGCCCGAGAGATACAGGCACCTGCAGTGTTGGTGAGGAAATTTGAGCAACATTCTCAGAGACGCATCCATTAAGTGGATGAAACTCGACTGTTTCGTCCCGGTCTTCCCGGTAGGGCCCATGACAACCTCAACTCTGGGTAGGAACTGGTCAGGGTGGATAAAATCCCGCTAATAAATGACTCTGATGGGACTCGAACCCCGCGACCTCCCAGTCGGGAGTCCGCGACGCTTACCACTTCGCCACGGCAGCTGGTGATCCCGCCTCACTTTGTTCACAGCTAAAGCAGCATCAGTGTTGATAAAACCCAACGCAATCTTCACACGAGCACGATGCATTCTAAATGATGACGTCAGCTGGGAATTTTTAGTGTTGCCTTGGTTGCCCCAGCACGTATTCTGAGACCGATTCTGGTATTGGACTAGTGCTATGAGGGGGTGAGAGTTGAAGAAAATGACAGTCCTGCACAATTTTGCAGTTCGAAGTTTCCGCCAGGCGCTTGTGTTCCTGTGCCTGATCCGCGGTAAATGGTGGAACTAACGTCCCTTTAGCGTGAAGCAGTGGAGGACGAATAAATTGTTCCCAGTCTGAAGTGTGAATGAGGTCGCATAGACTCCCGTTCACTTCCAGTTTATATAGTTGCCATTTTTAGACACTGCCATGTCAAAGCCTACATCTTGACAGCTTCCAGCCAATCGGCTTTTGGGGTAGGGCTACACCCACGTCAATCTGGACGATCCAACGGGGGATAGAGGTAACCCACCCTCCCCCTGTCCCCCAGTCTGAGACATTCCACATCGCACCCACCCTCACCCCCGTCACTCTGTCAGAAACTTTTGGCTCGACTCTTCTCTCTCTCTCTCTCTCTCTCTCTCTCTCTCTCACACACACACACACACACACACACACACACACAAGTGCGCGAGGGCACACACACATACACACACACACACACACACACACACACACACACACACACACACACACACACACACGTACATATATAGTGCGTTCGCGTACGCGCAGTGCTATTAGTCTGTTTATGGACGGAGGGAGTTCTCTAATGTGTGTGGATTGGGGTGGGGGAGAAGGGGGACTGTGACAAGGAAGAAGGTGGAGGGGGGAGACAAAAAATGATTGTGTGTGCACATCTCTCTCTCTCTCTCTCTCTCTCTCTCTCTCTCTCTCTCTCTCTCTCTCTCTCTCTCTCTCTCTCTCTCTCTCTCTCTACGAAAAAAGCGCACGCGCGCTCACACACACCCGCGCATGCACGCACATACTAACATACACACATGCGCGAGCGCATGCATGCACACACACACACACACACACACACACACACACACACACACACACACACACACACACACTTAAATACTCCTAGGCATACACACGTGTGCCCGAGCGCGCAAACAAAGATAAAAAAAAAAAAGAAAAACTATAAACTACCGCCCTCCTCTCTCTCTCTCTCTCTCTCTCTCTCTCTCTCTCTCTCTCTCTCTCTCTCTCTCTCTCTCTCTCTCTCTCTTTCTATCTCTTTCTCTGTCTGTCTGTCCGTCTGTCTGTCTGCCCCCCCCCCCCCCCTCTCTCTCTCTCTCTCTCTCTCTCTCTCAGATTTTGTCAGCTTGATGTGTGGTTGTATGTATATGTGCATGTGCGTTCAAGTGTGTGTATGTGAGTATACGTGTGTGT
>JADBJO010005773.1:55061-62561 GCA_016801955.1 Conus betulinus | reverse complement strand
GTGCCATAGCTAACACTGTTACCCTCACCGACGTCACGGGTCACTCCTTTGTTTACATTGAGACCCCAGGAGCATTTTCGTTGGAGCCTACAGTGTGTGTGTGTGTGTCAACTCTCTCTGCGCTGTGTGTTGCCAACATCGTGTTCACACTGTGGAAACTTTTGCTGTGTGGCGACGTCGAATCGAACCCAGGTCCTGTCAGTCCCAGTAAGTCACACAGCGTGAGTGACGCAGAGGTGGGTGTATCTGTTGGTGATGGCAGTACGGTTGACAACACTCCTGTTGACCTCATGACCCAGATAAGAATAACCATGAACGAACACACCTCTCTGATTAGAAACGACCTCTCTACTATTAAGTCGGAACTCTCTGCTGTTAAAGATCGCTGTGACGAGATAAACGACAGGTGCAACCGACTGGAGCAGGAAAACAAACAGTTAGCATCGACAGTGTCTGACATGACAGCGGATATTAACGATTTATTTTCCGAGTGTCAAGTGAACAGTGTGCAACAATGAGAAGTCAGTCCGAACAGATTAATGACATGAAGGAAGAAATTAATCAATAAACATGGAGATTGACAAACTGGAAGAATTCTCTCGCCCGTGACAACCTCCGTTTGTTTGGCATTCCTCATGTGAGTGACAGTGAAAACTATGACACATGTGCTGCACTAGTGGTGGATACATTAAACAGTGTGTGGAAGGACCTAAACAGTTCACAACACAAGATATTGTGCGTGCTCATCATCGGGTGGTGCTGGAAAACCAAGGACAATGATTGTAAAATTTCGCGAATGGAGAGACAAACTGACAATTTTACAAAATAAAGACTATCGATCGAAATTAGAAGCCAACGGTATTCGTGTTGCTACAGACTGACAAAAAAAAGGCAATCTAGTATTAAAGCCCAAGCTAGACTTGAAGGGAAATCCGCCTATTTCGTGAAGGGTCGCTTAGTTATCGGTCCAAAACGTCCTGATCCGAGAACCTTTTCCGAAGTCGTCACAGGAAAGCACATGGCCGATTCCGGTAGTCAACCAGAGAAACAAAAGGGGGCGTGTCCCAACACTACTGACAGATTAAACGCCATTCGGAATTCCCCTTCTCCCAACCACATGACCTGTCATGACCCAGTTTCTTCGCGAGATATAAACAGAAAGAGAAACGAACCAGTCCGTGACAGTGCTGAGCGGAGTGGGAGTGGGAGGGGAGGTGGGAACAGTTCAAAGAGAGGGGGTAGCAATGTACGCAATGCACGTGGCGGTAAAAGCGTCGGCGCAATATCGACTGCAGTCCGGGATGCGAACATATCTGTCAAATAATGTTACACCCCCCTCCCCCTCCTCCCCATCTAACAATTTCCGTACACTACGATCTGGGTCAACAAACCGCTAGGACAGGCACGGCCATCTGATACGCAGTTTCACTTTTCTGAATTATAATGTCGAAAACCTGTTTAATAAATTGAATGATGCATGCTTTATGAATTATGTTAGTACTTTTGACTTTGCTTGTTTTACTGAAACCTTTGTGGGTAATTCTTTTGATTTTTCAATGTGTTCCCTGATTTTGTTAAATTTAGCCCCCCCGCAAAACGTTTATCCAAACATGGAAGAAACTCAGGTGGTGTTCTCCTGATAATCAAGAACATATTTTCTCCGTATGCAAAACAAGTGCATGTGGGATGCGATAATTTAGTTTGCGTCAGACTAGATAGAATATTATTCGGTTTGCCGAAAGATTTGTTAGTTGTTGCTTGTTATATTCCCCCAGAAGGTAGTCCATTCTATAATAACTATTTAGTGAAAGACGGAATTGAAAAGATGGAAGAATGCTTGTTGCCAATAATAGAGAAAGATGATGTTTGTTTATTGCTTTGTGGTGATTTTAACGCAAGAACTGGGTGTGAACAAGCAAATTTTGAAAATATGACGAATGTATTTAATGATGATGATGATGATGATGATGATGATGATGATGATGAGATGATAATGATGCTGATGTAAATATCACGAAAAGACGTTCTAAAGATGGTGTTTTTTTAATAGGTTTGGGGACTCTTTGTTAAGTATGTGTTTGCTTTTCGATCTCTATATTCTGAATGGTTGTTCTATAAGCGACCCCATGGAGAATTTACCTTTATTTCCACTCAAGGTTCAAGTGTCATCGATTATTTTATTGTTTCCCCTGATTTGATATCTTTTTGTGATGTTAGCATTGGTGATTGCTTGCACTCATGGCACCTACCTGTGGAGCTGAAATGGAAGAGTGGATACGCTGAGAAGATGGAACAGAGAGAGTGCGAACGCTTGGAAGAGAAGATTGTGTGGTCGGATGAAAAGTGCCAGTTATACAAAGATGAGTTAGAATCAGATTACTTCAAAGAATGTATGGAAAAAGTGTCTAGTGTTATGAATACCGACATAAATGAAAGTGTTGATCTGTTTTTGTTAAATCACTGTATGGAGCAGCGGCATGCATGGTAAGAATGGTGGGGAGAGTGAAGAAGACTGTGGATGATGATGGTTTGATGTGGAATGTAAAAAGAAAAAGAGTGAAGTCAAAAAACGCCTTCTTCAAAGTCATCGCAGAGCAAAGACCAATTTAGATGATCGTAGGAATGCTTATGTAAAGGCACGAAAGGAATACATTGAACTAAGGAAGAAAAAAGAAAACGATCATAATGAGACCAAATTATTAAAATTAAAAGAATCCGTAAATGACCCGAAACTATTTTTTGTCTACTATCAGATCTCTCAACAGGAAAAGAATGATTTACAACGATATTTCTACTCAACAGTGGTACGATCACTTTTTCCATGTCTTTAACGATTTTGAAGAAGTTGACACAGAAGATAATGAAGCTGATGAAATATTCGATCAGACTCAAGAACCCTTATTTAACGATAATATTTCAAAAGAAGAAGTCAAACAATGTCTCAAAAATCTAAAAGGGTGTAAAAGCGCGCGGACCTGATAAGATTATAAACGAAATGCTTAAACAGGTGAACGAACCTATCATTGACTATTTACACAAACTTTTTAATCTGCTGTTCCAAAAGGATGTTTCCCACTGCTTGGTCCAGACTATCATTGTTCCTATCCATAAAAAAGGTGATGCAAACAACCCAGATAATTACAGGGGCATAGCCTTAATGGATGTTCTTGGAAAGGTCTATACAAGTATATTAAATAAACGTCTCTCAGCATGGGCAGAAAAGGAAAATAAGATAATAGAAGAACAGGGGCTTCAGAAGGGGTTATAGTACAGTTGACAACATATTCATTCTATACACGATAGTAGAAAAGTTTCTTATGAAAAACTCCAAGCTCTATGTCGCATTTGTAGACTTTAGGAAGGCCTTTGATTCTATAAATAGAAATAAATTGTGGAATGTTTTGAGAAATTCTGGCATAAACGGCAAAATGTATAATGCTCTTAGAGGGATTTACGAAACGGTGCTTGCATGTGTCCGCGACAAAACACTTATATTCTGAGTTTTTTGCTTGCCCCAGAGGAGTGAAACAAGGATGTCTCCTCAGCCCTCAACTGTTTTTTTTCTTTATTAACGAATTAGCTTTAGAAGTATCAAGGATGGGTAAGCACGGGATACAGTTAGTTCCTGGGGAGGTAGAAATTTTTCTATTGCTTTTTGCAGATGACGTAATACTAATGTCTGATACAGTTATAGGATTGCAAAATCAGCTTAATGCTCTCAAACATGAAGCAGATAGACTAAGTTTAACTGTTAATCTCGACAAAACAAATATAATTGTGTTCAGGAAGGGAGGTCATCTTTCAGTAAGGGAAAAATGGTGGTATGGGAATTCTGAAATTAAAATAACAAATACTTATAAGTATCTAGGTCTACTATTTACTACAAAACTAAGTCTAAGTATGGGATGGGATAAGAACTGCAAGAAAAGTAAAAAAAAAAGTCATTGAAATACTAAGATCACTTAGAAAACTAGACTCAATAGATTGTTCACTATTTTGGAAAATATTCGATTCACAAATTGAGCCCGTACTCACTTATGCAGGAGAAGTTTGGGGCATTAACGAAAATAAGCAAATGGAGAAGGTTCATCATACTTATGCCATGAAACGTCTCTTAAATATACCTCTTCATTCCTCAAATAACATGTGCTATGGTGAAACAGGAAGATATCCACTATACATTCGCACTACTATTAAATGCATAAGATATTGGCTAAAACTCCTTCAACTTCCATTGTCAAGATTGAATAGACAGGCATATGAAATGTCCCTAGAACAATGCCAACTAGGTAAATGCAATTGGGCGTACAATATTAAATCTGTATTAAGTTCGTATGGTTTTGGTGTGGTGGTTGGTTTAATCAAGGAGTAGGTAATGTAAATCAGTTTATGTCTGAATTCAAAGATCGAGTATTGTGTTGTTTTAAACAAAACTGGCATTCTCATTTAGAAGAAAATGACAAATATAGATGGTATTTTTCTTTCAAAGATATCTTTCAACCTGAAAAATATGTTATTTTCTTTTAACTAACAAATGGCAAAGATCTATATTTGCTCGTTTTAGATTGCGATCCCTTGGGCTGTATGCTAACAAAGGCTGGTTCGAAACCGAACCACATATACAAACTGTATGTCCCATGTGTTTAATTAATACAGAAGATGAAATACACTTCCTTCGACTGCCCAGCATATAATGACATCAGAACTGACTGCAATTTATTCAAGCTACCATGTGCAAATTCACAAAACATACGTCAAATGTCGTCTGATGATGAACATATAATTTGTTCCCTCGCTAACTATTTAGTTCGTGCTTTTAATTTCCGTCAAAAATCTATTACTGGTTGATTGCAAAACTTCTTCATGCTATATATATTTTTGGATATGAATGTGAAGGTACTCATGTATGTATTAGATGGTCGTTGTCTTGTTATAATTTGAGATGTTTGTCCTTGTTTTTTATGAACAGATATTATTATTACTTTAGTTAAATCAACAATATTTGACATCTTTGCTGCCATTTTAGTAGTATAATCATTGTGCTATAAAATGTGTCCGTGTCCGTGTCCGTGTCTCTCTCTCTCTCTCTCTCTCTCTCTCTCTCTCTCTCTCTCTCTCTCTTGTGGACGGTGTGAGCGATGGCACTGTTACATGCTTGAATTCGTATGACAGTTTGAGTGATAGCCGTTTGAATGGTGATTTTTCTAAATATGATGATGTGGATAGCGATATTAATGCATGTATGGAAAACGGTGCACTTGATCGTGATCATATTTTGTATTGACAACCGGGGTCTGAATGTGCCTGTATGTAATAATAAAGTAATCAAGCTTCTTTTTTGGAATGTGAATGGTTTACTCTCAAAGGTTTTTGACAATGCATTTGTTTCCTATGCCTGTGGTTTGGATTTTATATGCTTTGGATAAACGTTCATTGCAACTTTTAGCATGTACATGTTTGTTGAGTATATAAAGCCTTTTCAAACCTGCAGTGAAACTGTCATCAGGGGAGACGATCTGTAGGACTCGTTTGTTTTGATAAAACAAGAATTTGTTCTCTTCATATCATATGTAGAAGTTCATTGCTCTAACGTATGCGTCTTTTTAATGGTAAAATCGCTTTTAAGTACACAGAGAAATATCGCCTTGGTTTGTACATGTATTCAGCCTGAGGGTTCTCCTTTCTATAATTCTTTTAATGTTGATAATGGTATTTCCATCTTGGAAGAATGTTTGGTTGACTGCAGGTGCTCACTAGGCGACACGCATATAGTACTGTGTGGCGATCTGAACAGCAGGACGGCAAACTTTTCTCCTGACTTGTCTACTGATGTTGTTGTTTTTTTTTTTACTCCCAGTTCTTATAGAACAGGGAGTACTTTAGAATGGGAACGAAGAAACGCTGTCTGTGTGTGTGTGTGTCTGTCCGTCCGTGGTCAAAATGTGTTCCACTCGCTCCAGACAAAACTACTAGGCCAATCTCTCTGAAAATTTGTAGTGTATTTCATTATGGGTCACGGACAATGCACGATGTTTTAGTTTGCCGTTATAGCTGTTACTAACGGCTGTAACGGCATGTAATGGTTTTTCTTCTTTATGGAATATCTCAGAAAGTACTTGGTCGATCTTCTGAAAATTTGTACGTATGTTCATTATGGGCGATGGATGATGCCCGACGTTTTAGCTTACCGTTATAGCCGTTACTAACGGCTTTAACGGCCCATAACGGTTTTTCTTTTTCCATGGAATATCTCAGAGAGTACTTGGCCGATCTTTCTGAAACTTTGTAGGTATGTTCATTATGGGTCACGGATGATGCCCCACGTTTTAGTTTACCGTTAGAGCCGTTACTAACGGCTATAACGGTTTTTTCTTTTTCATAGAATATTTCAGAACGTACATGCCGATCTTTTTGAAAATTTGTAAGTATGTTCATTATGGGTCACAGATGATGACCGATGCTTACGTTTACCGTTATAGCTGTTACTAACGGCCTTAACCGTTGTTCTTTTTTAAGGAATGTCTCAGAAAGCTCTTGGCCAATCTTTCTGAAAATGTGTAAGTATGTTCATTATAGGTCACAGATGATGGCCGATGTTTACCAGTATAGTCCTTACTAACGGTTACACTAGCCCAAGACGGTTTTTTCTCTTTATGGAATATCTCATTCGTATTCAGGATAAAATGGGAGTACGTTTATATGCTTTGCATTTTGCTGATTCCTGTTTACAAACAAAAAGCAGCCACCTTGCACAGATCGACGTTCTCATGATGATGTATTGAATAATTACGGTAAGTTATATGTTAAATCTGTGCGTTGCTTTTGATGTGTATATTATGAATGGTGTATGTCAAGGCGACCGCCATAGTTGCTATACATACACTGCAGACAGCGGGAACAGGTTAATGATTATTTCCTCGTATCTAAAGATTTTTTCTTCACTTTTTGCACTCCCAGTTTTTATAGAAAGGGGGGTACTTTAGAATGGGAACGAAGAAGATACAGACAACATAGACCAAATGACTTGGAATGTCCAGTGTGTATGCAAGGTAAGGAAAATGAAATACACTTTATGTTCCTTTGTCCAGCTTTAGAAGATATTCGTAAAAAAATTATCCCACAGAAATATCATAGTTTACAGTTACTACTTAGCTCTAACAACTATAAGGTCATTAGGAATTAGGTATATTTCTGTTTAAGGCGTTTAAGATCAGAGAAGTAATGACGTCTTATATAGTCTTGTTGTATTGTTGTTTTGTTTTTGTTTTGGTTTCCGATAAATCATTTGTTTCTTACACTTAATGTCAATGATTGTGCTCATTCCCCTTCAAATGGGCCAATGGCCTTACTGACTAAAAATCTGAAGTCTAAAATCTGAAATCTGAACTCTCTCTCTCTCTCTCTCTCTCTCTCTCTCTCACACACACACACACACACACACACACCACACACACATACACACACACACACACACACACACACACACACACACACACACAC
>JADBJO010005773.1:35061-52561 GCA_016801955.1 Conus betulinus | reverse complement strand
AAAAGAAAATCGTGGATCAATAGGAAAAGGGAAAATTGAGGATGAGTAGGAAAAGGGAAAATTGTGGATCAGTAGGAAAAGAAAAAACCGTGGATCAGTAGGAAAAGGAAAATCGTGGGTCAGTAGGAAAAGAAAAATTGTGGATCAATAGAAAAAAGGAAAGTTGTAGATCAATAGGAAAAATTAAAATTATGGATGAGTAGGAAAAGGAAAATTGTGGATGAGTAGGAAAAGGAAAATTGTGAATGAGTAGGGAAAGGAAAGTTGTGAATCAATAAGGAAAGCGAAGTTGTTGATCAAGAAGAATAGGGAAATTGTAGATCAATAGGAAAAGGAAAGTTGTGATCAATAGGAAAAGGAAATCGTGGGATCGGTTGGAAAAGGAAAATCGTGGATCAGTTGGAAAAGGAAAATCGTGGACCAGTTGAAAAAGGGAAAATCGTGGATCAGGTGGAAAAGGAAAATCGTGGATCAGATGGAATAGGCAAGTCATGGATCAGTAGGAAAAAGAAAGTCGTAGATCAATAGGAAAAAGAAAATTGTGGATGACTAGGAAAAGGAAAATTGTTGATCAATAGGAAAAGGAAAGTTGTGGATCAATAGGAAAAGAAAGTTGTGGATCAATAGGAAAAGGAAAGTTGTGGATCAATAGGAAAAGGAAAGTTGTGGATCAATAGGACAAGGAACATTGTGGATCAGGAGGAAAAGGAAAATTGTGGATAAGTAGGAAAAGGAAAATGGTGGATCAGTAGGAAAAAAAACCGTGGATGAGTAGGAAAATGAAATTTGTGGATCAGTAGGAAAAGAAAAATCATGGATCAGTGGGAAAATGGAAAATTGTGGATCAATAGGAAAAGGAAAAATCGTGGATCAGTAGGAAAAGGAAATTCGTGGACCAGTAGGAAAAGAAGAATCTTCCATCAAGGAAAAGGAAAAAAAAAATCTCCCGCCTTAAGAAACGAATCTTGGATCGGTAAGAAGAGGCGGTAAAAAACGAGAGAATCTAGGACCTATATGGTTCGCGTGTTTTTCGGGACAGATTATTTTCTTTAATATTTTACCCACTTCTCTACAAGACGTTAAGGGATAGTCAGGATGTTAGCCTATCGGATGACACGGTGAACTACGGTGGCGAGAGTGGCATGCTCTTAGCGAACTTAAAACAACTCACCACAATGAGGGTGAAATCTCTGGCAAAAATCCATTTTACAGGGCCACACAACTATACGTATATGCTGCAGGGACACACTCTCCCTAGGGAGAAGCAGCTGAAAAGAGCACGTCGCTAAAAAAAGTACCCACCTGAATAATCGTATATTGTTATCAAGAAGAGCGCGTTTGGATATCTGATAACGCGCTCGCGCGCGCGCGCGCACACACACACACACACACACACACACACACACACACACACAACACACACACACACACACACACACACGCACACGCACACACAACACACACACACACACACACACACACATATATATATATATATATATACATAGCTAGATGTGTGTGTGTGTGTGTGTGTGTGTGTGTGTGTGTGTGTGTGTGTGTGTGTGTGTGTGCATGCGTGCCTGCGTGTGCATGTGTGTGTGTGTGTGTGTGTGTGTGTGTGTGTGTGTGTGTTCTATTTGTGCAAATAAGCGCGCGCGCGGTTGAAACTGTTTTCACCTTCACCGCGTGAATATTTCAGTGCCGTATTCGCACGTCTGGTTGGAACTGTCCACTTGATTTCATTTTCATAAGACAATTAGGTCAGAACGATGTATGAACACTTGTCCTTCTTGATGTCATCTTCACACCACTTGTATGGTGGCGAAAACAAAAGACAAACTTCTGGAGGTGACGAGTGCTGTAGAAAGGCTTTGGAACAGTTACAATCACCTCTGAAAAGAAACTAACATTCTCTTTTTCTTTTCCGTCCATGCCACTTAAATTTCACCACCACCACCACCACCACCCCTCCCCATGCCGCTCATTCCGACCCACGTCCACAGCCACATCCCGTTTTGTCCTTCCCGGCACTGGCAATCCCCAGGGAGCAGTCAATGTCAAGTCGTTATGAGGCAACCTACAGAGAAGTCACTGCGCTGTTACCGAGACACTTCGGTGGTGTTCAGAGTTGCCTGTTCCGATCCAACAGAAGTAAGACACGATCCAGTAGCGCCTCCCCCCCCCCCCCCCCCCCCCCCCCCCTCAACCTCCCTGCTAAAGACAACAACGGCTTTAAGAGGCCAGTCTGAGTGAGCATCACTCCTCCGAAGGGCGCCACCATGTCCGTCCAGCGACAGTCCCCATCACCCTGCCAATACGTGAGACTGCCACACAAACTAAACAAGACGCGGAGAGGAATTCGAAACTGATGTCATCATGAAAGCAGGGCATGAAGGTCCATAGCATTTGAGACTTTCTTTCTTCTTTTTGGTCGATGAGGAAGAGGAGGAAATTGATAACATGGGATTCTGTTCTGGTCCGGGGCGGCATGACAGGGCCATACTCTACGCTGACTTTCATAGTATATCCTGGTGTCGTATAATACCTTGGAACCGTGATATCTGGGAACGCGTTCCCAGATTTACCGCGATATCTGGGAACGCGTTTCCAGATTTCCTGAACTTCCACTCGTAAAATCTGGGAGCGCGTTCCCAGATATCACAGTAAATCTGGGAACGCGTGCGAAAAAAATCAAATGACAAACAAGGCCAAAGATCTTAATTGCACCTAAATGAATTGTTTCCTTCCATATCTCGAAAATCCATTCTTTTCCGTCTTCTTTCTGCCCTTCTGAGCTCTGAAAGACTACGTTCCGAGATATCACGGGCCTTCCCAGACATCACAGTACATTTTGGGAACGCATTCCCAAAAAAAAGACTCTCTGATATCTTGGAAGCCTTCACAGATATCACGTTCCCAGATTTCACGCGACACCGGTATCAATCAGGCCCGACAGATACAGATACCTGCAGTGTTGGTCTGAAAATTTTTAGTAACAGAGTCGCATCTACTAAATGGATGAAAGTCGATTATTTGCTCCCCGTCTTCCCAACTGAGCCCATAAACAACTCAAATGGTTATGAGCTGGTCGGTACAGAAAAATAAAAAAAATCCACAAGTAAACGGGTCTGATGAGAATCGTACGTACGACCCTCCAATCAAAAATCCGCGACACTACCCGCCGCGTCACGACGGCCGGTAAAACTAGCAATCTTTGTCAAGGGTTTTCTCTACCGCCTTGGCAGAGGGGTGTGGGGTGTGTGTGTGTGTGTGGGGGGGGGGGGAGGAGGAGTGTGTGTGTGGTGTGGGGGTGGGGTGGGAGGGGACAGGGAGGCGGACGGGGTTTGGGGGTAGAAAAGACTGCACTTTATTTTTTTCTTTCTGGGAGAGACATTGCGTTCATTTTCATTCTTACAATCGGCTTTTTTTTTTTCATTCACGTTTTTCCTATCGCTCATAGTCTTGTTTTTCCGTGTCTTTTTTTTTTTTTGTTTTAATCACCCATTTCTTATCATCGCTCACAATATGCTTCTTTTCAAAAATATCTTCGCGCAAAGTCTTTACTCCCTTTTTCATTCTGGGAGAGATAATGAGCTCCTTTTCATTCTTACAATCTGCTTCTTTTTCCTTCTTTCTTTTTTTCTTTTATTCGCAGTTTTTTTTTCTTATCGCTCATAATCTTGTTGCTTTTTTTTTTTAAACCACCAACGTTTCACCATTGCCCACAGTATGTCTCCTTTCAAAATTTATTCACAATCTACACCGCTTGATGAGTGCTTGCGATCTAGTGACTTTATCTGTATCTGGCGAGAGGTTGCTTTTTAATGTCCCTGTCACACATAGGTGAAGACTTAAACCAGAACGCCTTCTAACATTTACATGTTAACGTGTCGAAAGAGCGACTGGGTAATTGAGAGAGAAATAGGAAAGTAAGAGGGGAGGGAAGCTAAGAGTGCGCGCGCGCGCGCGCACACACACACACACACACACACACACACACACACACACACACACACACACACACACACATACACACACACACACGCACAACCACACATGCACACACACACACACACACACACACACACACACACACACACACACACACACGTACATACACACACACGCACACAGAGAAGTGTGAATGTGCATACACAATCACGCAAACATAACGAGTTTATAAAGAGGAAAATGGCACAGAAGAGTAAAGATGATATAAAAAAAAACCCTACTTTGTGCGTTGTTTTTTTAAACTTTTCTTTAATCCAGGCAATTTTAACTGTGTTCAAAATGTACTTGTTTTCATAGTACCTACTTCGTTAAGAAGGCTCGTCACTGCTTCACAATCTACTCGCTTACACAATATCTCTCTTCATAATTTATGGAAATTTGTCTTAAATTCCACCTATTTTGCCATTGCTCACAATCTGATCATGTTTACATATCTAAGCCTACCGCATTGCGAATTCCTCCTTTACAAAATTAAACTTTTCGTTCATCCAAGCAATTTACACACACACACACACACACACACACACACACACACACACACACACAATGTGCATAAAGTACATAATGTGCTTGCTTTCACAGTATCTCTTAATTCCAGATACTTGTTACATTGTTTGCATTGTGCTTACAATGTCAATATCGTTTCCTTTTATTTTGGTTCTCACTGTTCAAAATCTGTTTATCTGCTTTCTTTGCATTTCTTCAAAACAGGCGATGTTATTATCGCTCTCAATCGACTGGTCTTCACAATACATCTTTCTTCAATACAGACAATGTCAATGTCACTCATATCTACTCGGTTTTCACGATCTGTATTTCGTTCAGGAAACGTCACCATTCTTCACAATGTGCTCTATGTTCATACCTTTTGTTGTTGTTGTTGTTTTTATCAGTCTAAACAATTTTAACATCGTTCGTGGTGTGTGTGTGTGTGTGTGTGTGTGTGTGTGTGTGTGTGTGTGTGTGTGTAGGTGTGGGTGCGGTGCGTGAATGCGTGCGAGCGCGCGTGCACATGTGTGTGCTTGTGTGTGTGTGTGTGTGTGTGTGTGTGTGTGTGTGAGCGCGCGCGCGCGCGCGCGTGTGTGTGTGTGTACGCACGCGCGCCTAAGTGTATGTGTGTCTCTGTGTGCGTGTGTGTGTATGTGTGTGTACGCGCGCGCGCGTGAGTGGTTGTGTATATGTGTGTGTGTGATAAAGAGAGAGGGTGGGATGGAGAGAGGGAGACAGAAGACAGACAGGCAGACAAGCAGTCGAACAGACAGTCAAACAGACAAAGCAGAGAGACGCAGTGAAAGTGGCCCTTAAACAAAAAAATAAGGGGGGGGGGGGGGGGGGGGGGGGGGGGGGGGGGGGGGGGGGGGGGGGGGGAATGAGAAGAAGAAGAAGAAGAAGAAGAAGGCACAGGGTAAAAGTAAAAAAAAAAAAAAAACTTTAAAAAGAAATCAGTCACATAAATTACATCCTTCATTGGCAGCGCACGGGGTCCCCTGAATCCTCTCCTGCTGAGACATCCCCTTCCGTCGTGCTCCGTTCCCCACGCCTGTGTCAGCTCCTTGGGCAGAACCATCAGCAGATCTGACAAGGCTGGGGACCGTTCTCTGTAGAAGTTGAAAGACGTGTCGTGCGCGTACCACCACCACCATACACACACACACACACACACACAGAGGGGAAGGAAGGGAGGGAGTGGGAGGGAGAGAGACGTTACAAAAACTAATGTCAATACGTAAATTGTCTATAAATACGTCACAGAATATACGTAGATAAGTTAATAGTGTGTGTGTGTGTGTGTGTGTGTGTCTGCACGCGCGTGTTCGTGCATGAACGTGCATGAATGTATGTGTGTATTTGTGTGCGCGAGCGTGTGTGTGTGTATGTGTGTGTGTGTGTGTGTGTGTGTGTGTGTGTGTGTGTGTGCACATGAGCGTGTACGCGTGAGCTTGCATGCATGCACACATGTGCATGTGTGTGTGTGTCTGTGTGTTTGTGCAGGAGAGAGAGAGAGAGAGAGAGAGAGAGAGAGAGAGAGAAAGACGTTTTTTCTTCTTTTTTTTTTTTCAATACACTTAGCATTTTTTATTTTTAGATTGTTTCAAGTATGGCTGGTAAGCCAACGAGCTTACGACAGAGACCTGGCCTGCCAACACACCGATGATGGAAACGCTTTATGGATCACTGGAGGGCTTCCGCCGTGCAGCAGCCTTCGCCAGTGCCTCTAGGGTTCCTGTTTGAGTCTTCTTCTTCTTCCTTTCCACGACCAACATCATTTTGCTGATGATTTTGTCGTTTTCGGGGAGATTGCCGAAGATTTGCGCTGTTCTTAGGATTTGGGTTGGAAAAAAAAAAAAAAAAAAAAAAAAAAAGGGGGGGAGGGGGGATTTTAGGGAATAGTGGTCAGGAGGAGGGTAAGGGGGAGGGGGAGGGGGGAGTGTTTGGGTGGCGGGGAAGTGGGGGGGGGGGGATGGTTGTTTCAGGTTCTACAGATGGAGGCCAGCCTGGACTTGAAACAGTCTAGTGACTCAGCTGTCACAAAGTGAACGAAGAAGAAGAAGAAGAAGCCAAGGAGCAGAGGGCGGGGTTAGGTAGAGAGGGGTGGGGGTGAGGCTGAGGAGAATAAATGGTACAAGGCGGGTGAGGGAAAGGTACGCAAGCGAGCAGACGGTGAGGTGGGTGTACCAACCTACTCTCGACCTACTTATGTCAGTGCAGGTGAGTCGTCATCACAGCTATCCAGTAGGATTTTCCGCCTTTTTTATATGCATGACAAACTTCATCGCCTTTCGTTCCAGTTCACTGCTTCCTGCCCTCTCGCCCCCCCACCTCTTTAATCCACCGATTAAACTCCCTTTCTCTCTTCTCGCCTGCCTCCTTTCTCCCATCAAAAAAAAAAAAAAAAAGAGAGAGAGAGAGAAAGAGAAAGAGAAAAAAGAAAGAAAAGAAGAAAGAAAGAAAAGAAGGAAAGGGGGGACGGAAGGGGACGCGGGAAAAAGAAAGAAAAAGAAGGAGAAAGAAAGAAGAGAAAAGAAACAAAAAAAAATCAGTGATCCTAGCATGAATGTTGGACAATTCAGAAAAATAAGGAAGAAAAAAAAAAAAAGAAAAAAAAGAAAGAAAAAGAAAAAAGACGAAGAAAGAATGAAGAGAAAAGAAAAGAAAATGGGTCATCCTGCCCTGAAAGTCGGACATTTTTGCCTTTTTTTTTTTTTTTTTTTTTTTTTACATGAATAGATATTTAAAGCGCTGCTGTACCGAGCAACTATATAGAAGGATTAGCAGATTTATGATTCAGATTTGATTCACCCCGCTGATGCAAAGGAGAGATGTCACTTATTCAGTTAGAAAGGCTAGAGGCCATGTTCCGTGGAATCACAATTACTGCCGAAAGTTGCATTGATTTCATTGCATTGAATGGCTTTTCCTCGTGTGGCATCGGCTTCCAGCGTCTTCTTTCGCGTGGACTTACAGGGCACGGATTTTGCGAAACACTGTATTGAAGCTTTTGCGTTGCTTCGCGTAGTATTGTAGAGCACCGTATTGAATGAAATTGGACTGTACTACGTTGCCCTGAAAATCAAACAAACAAATGCACGTTTCATTGCGCAACACTGTCGGGCCGGAATAGCTCAGTTGGTAGAGTATCGGACTCGTAACTTGGGGTTGCGGGTTCGCATCTCCGCCGGGCCGTTTCGGTACATGGGGATTTTTACCTCGGAGTTAACACATTGGTTCTGACTCCATTCCCTCGAATGAGACTATAAACCGAGGTTCCGTGTGTGAACGCATGCATAACATCTTGCTCACACGTAAAATCCCATCACCAACTTTCGGAAGAGAAGGCCAGTTTGGCCGTTGGTATGGATGGCCGTTACACATAGCATGCACCTTCCCCGGAGTTGGAGTATGGCTGCCTTAATGGCGGGATAAAAGAAAAAAAAAAACGGTCATACACACGAAAGTGTCAGAATAATCAACTTGATGATTGTGGACACTCTACGGAAAGAAAAAACGAAAAGAAAAGAAAAGAAAAAAGTATTGTATAGTTATTGTTTTGAGACAGAATTTCGTCACGAAGATGAAGGCAACCGAGTTGTGCTGAAGAGTTTTTCATTGGGAGACGAAATTACACACCAGGCAGGCTACCGGATGTTGTTTTTTTTTTTTTCCCCCCCATAACATAAAAGTACCATGCTTCTCACACGGTATCAGTCGATTGTAATGATGGTTAAGGTTTCTCGGCCCATCTCTAGTCTGCTCCGACCCCTGTCACCACAACCCCCTCTCCCTTTTTTTTTTTTTTTTTTTTTTTTTTTGTGATGATCAAATCATGGTCAGATCATAAACCATAAAAACAGAGGAATTTGACAGTACTTGTTTACCCTCCCCCCCCCCCGGCATTTCTTTGTTACGCGTGCGCACACATACATACACACACACACACACACACACACACACACACACACACCACACACACACACACACACAGAGAGAGAGAGAGAGAGAGAGAGATACATTATTCTTTAGGCTTCGCAGTATCAAACATAAAAATGATGGATTGTCCAAGCTGCAACGCATCGACACCCGCATAGGATGTAGAAAAGTATGTCAGTGTACATACATTGCGACCATTTCTATAACAAGAAGGACGCCTAGAGCAGGAAAGCCAAAAAAAAAAAAAAAAAAAAAAAAAAAAAAAAGGCAGAAAAAGGAAACAAAAGAAGAACCTGAAGGAAAAGAAGAATGGGGACAAAAAAGGAAGGAAGAGTAAAATGGAAGCAGCGAAAGAAAACAGAAAGAAATCAACAATGAAAGCTTTTTTTTTTTTTTTTTTTTTTGGGGGGGGGGGGGGACCTGAAATAAGTAAAGAAGAGAGGGAATTGAAGGAAAGGAAAAGGCGTAGAAGGCGTAGAAAGAAAGACCCGGCTGGTCCCCCCGCAGCCCCGGCACCGGCAATCCACAGGGAGCAGTCAATGTCAAGTCGTCAAGAGGCAACCCACCGGAGGAGACACTGCACTGCTGCCGAGTCACTTCGGTGGTGTTCAGTGGCGCCTGTTCTGATCTAACATACGCGGCAGGACACCACCTACTAAGCCCCCTACTAACGACAATAATTGCTTAGTCGCGGAGCCGGCGTGAGTGAGCTCTCCCTCCGGAGGGCGCCACCACGTCCGTCCAACGACAGCCCCCCATGGACCCGCCGATACCGGTGACCCCGACGGAACCAAACCAAGGCCACAGACGTGGAGAGGACATCGAAATTGAGGTCACCATGAGAGCAGGGCATGAAGGGGCCACAGAATTTGAGACTTTTTTTTTTAATGCTGATCGATGAGAATGAGGATGATTAAGATGATGCTACGGATTTCCATTTCGGTCTGAAACTACATGACAGGGCTGTACTCTACGCTTCCTTTCATAATATATCCCGGCGTCAACCAGGCCCGAGAGATACAGGCCAGCAAACTCAACTCTGGGTAGGAGCCGGTCGGGGCAGAAAAAAACCCACATGACTCTGATGGGATTCGAACCCACGACCTCCCAGCCGGGAGTCCGCGACGCTAACCACTTCGCCACGGCGGCTGGTCTGACAGACTTTTCTCTCCACCGACAAGTCTTCAAAGGTAAGGCCAGTACACAAGGAGGCGTGAACTGCAACGCTTGTTCGGGTGTTCAAACAGAAGCTGCACACTTTTGGCGTGCAGTCTACCATGCCATAAAATGGATGCCACCGTCATTTCTGTCACTCCCATCCTACCACACCCCTTCTGTCTCTGTCTGTCTGTCTGTCTGTCTGTCTGTCTGTCTGTCTCTCTCTCTCTCTCTCTCTCTCTCTCTCTCTCTCACTCGCGCGCACGCGCGCAGACACAGTCTCCCTTCTCCACCCCCCATCCCACCTTCCACGACCGTTTAGGGGAGGGTTAGCCGACATATCTGAATGTTTTTCAATATGGAGCCTATAGCAAAGAAATAACGATACGGGAACATTCTGGACACTTCTTGACTGATTATCATGCACACATCGGAACTGTCATTAACCATGACATGTCGACATGTGGGAACAAGTCCCCGCCGCTTGGAGGATTCTTCAGAACACGCTGGCAAGATGCAGGCAAATACATTTCGGGATCAGAGATGCTTCTCTGTGATTTGTCGGTGTGTTCAACCATGCGGTAAGCTGGGTGTTGTTGTGTTGTGATCCTTCTGTGTTGGAGTGATGTGAACCGTCGTGGTGCGCACACACTTAGGTGTTTGAATGCTACTCCCACTTGTTACATGCCGGCTCATATAGTTACGGTCCTCTGTCTGTCTGTCTGTCTGTCTGTCTGTCTGTCTCTCTCTCTCTCTCTCTCTCTCTCCTCTCTCTCTCTCCTCTCTCTCTCAAGAACACAAACACACACACACACACACACACACACACACACACTCCACTACACATTTGTGGTTCATTAATTTGTTCTTTAACCCCCTTATTTGCTAAATTATTCAGAGCAAATTGTTGTGTGTATGTCATGCACGTGACTGACTGCACTTTTTTTTTTTAATACTTAAAAGGTGTCATTCTCTCAGATGAGAACATGTATCCAATCCCAGGTAAAAGAGGACAAGACGGCTTTTGGCATTTGATCTGAATCCTCTGTCCCATTTATGGCAGTCAGGGGTTAATTCTCGCTTAAGTCCTATTCATTCCATCGTTAAACTGATAGCGATTTCTTTTTTTTAGAATAAAAAAGACAACAGCGACACCCACTAACCAAACCAAAACAAAACAAAACAGATGCCTGTAAACGGTATCTACTATCAAACACATAGGCATTAGAACATCCTGGAAAAAAAGACAATTATATATGAGTGGATTTTCTTTTTTTCAAAACTGTCTACTGGTATTCTAGAATCATATATGAAAAAATAGTGATCTGCCAATATCAGTGTTTTATTTATATTACACACAAAACAGCTGAATGCCTGCGGAATTCAAAATATTTATGAACAAATCCGTTCTTCTACAATATAGGCTATACGTAAGATGGGGAGGGGAGTGGGATGATTGTTTTCCCTCTCTCAATCTCCAATTTTGCCACGCCTTTTTTCTTAGTTTTTTTTTTTTGTTTTTTTTTTTTTTTTTTTTTTTTGTTTACTAGTGGGGGGGCCCCCTTCCTCCTATTTTCTCTCACTTGGAGTGGGGTGTTAAGTAGACAGCCGTCACCTTTAACCTTTACTGTCTTCATCTGTCCGTGGGCAGGGATGGTTGGGTCTGTGGGGGTGTGTTCGACAGCTGGAGGGTGGTGTTTTTTTGCCGGTGGGCTCTGCAGTCATGAAACACGGGCTGGTACACCATGGGGATGCTACTTTAAGGCTGTGATGAGTTGCATCCAGTACTCTGATTTACCTCTGTTCAGGAGCAGTTATGTCCCTTGATATCTTAATGGAGTGTCCTGCGCGTGCCTGTACCCATCGTCAACACAGCGCAGGCCTCCAAGGGTGGTACAGGACTGCTCTAAAGGTAGGTGAAGACAGTGCTTCTCTGGGTCCCCACCCCAGCACCTTCGGGTGTTTCTTTTTGTTTTCTTCCGTCCGTGACTTGAATAAGGTACCTTTTTACTGATGAGTGGACAGGGAGAGCGTCCAAGCCGAAAAAAAAAAAGTGACCCTGTGTGAACGATTTGGACCCGCGAGTGTCAGCTCCACGGGGAAAACGCTCCAGCCACGGGTCCCTCTCAATAACAAGCGCCATGTGCGAAAGCGAATGTTTTTAATGTAAATAATGTCTTGTTATAGGTGATTCCAATTTTGTACTGAAAATTTTAAATGTCACAAAACTTAGATTTGGTTCATGTTCGTAGTAGGCTGAACAACTCTTAACATTTCGAAAAACTTGAACAAGCAGAAGAGAGTTTGAAGTTGATTTTGTGTAGAAAGATGACAGTAACGTAATGCACGTGTTCTTATAAGAGTGTGAGTGATTGTGAACTCGACTGTAACGAGACAGACGCTGAAAACTTGACAGTAAGCATGAAGCTGCTCAAAGGTAACGGTTGTTGAATGTTGACGACGATTACAGCAACAAATGAGAGAGAGAGAGAGAGAGAGGAGAGTGAGAGAGAGAGAGAGAGAGAGAATTCAACCTGATAACCTGGGTCGCATTTCGAGGGAAAAAAACTTTTTTTTTTCACTGTGAAAGGGGGTGGGGTAGTAAATGTAGTATGTAATGTATGAGAGAGAGACAGACAGAGAGAGAGAGAGAGAGAGAGAGAGAGAGAGAGAGAGAGAGAACGCTCAACTTGTGGTGTACGTCAGAAGACGTTCGACAACAGCAAAACAGAGAAAGAAATCAAAATGTTTATAGAGTAGATGCATATCTTTCACGCAAAAATCTTATAGGTGAAGGACTTGTTTGTTACCAAGTATACTTTTTTTTTTTTTTTTTTTTTTTTGCTATCCAATACCAGTTCACACCTACAGACTAAGAACGTTTGGTCAACAAAGGAAGGGCGGTGGGGGAGAGAGAAGGGGTAGATGGGAGTGGTAAGGGAAAGAAGGGTGCATTTCATTCTTGTGAGATTGAAATCAAGATTGTTTAAGCCAGTTGATAGTGCCAGCCTCGTCGATGTTGACTTGACCGACTTTGTTTTTAAAGCTATTGTCATACACCAGGCCCACTACTCTCGCTGTAGACACAATCTGACCTCCCTTGCATTCTTTTACAGCATGAACCATGAAGCTTTCAGATCTTATTTCGTATTCATTACACATACACGCGCGCGCGCGCGCGCGTGCGCCTGCGTACGCATGCATGCACCCACATACACACATATGCACATGCACACACGCATACGCACAGAAACGCCTGCACGCACGCAAACATACACACACACACACACACACACACACACACACACACACACACACACACACACACACACTCACTCACATGCAAACACACACACACACACACACACACACACACACACACACACACACACACACACTCACTCACATGCAAACACACACAACACACACACACACACACACACACACACACACACACACACACAATCATATTGTCATATATCAGTGGAAAGGACGTTAAACTGAAGAAACAACAAGAACACTCACACACAAGTCCTCCCTCCTCCTCCTTCGCCCGCCGGGAACCCAACACCTCCCGCCCACCCCCACGCCCCACCCCCACCCCACCCCCCCCCATCCCATTCTGCTCCTTACCACCTTCTCCGTCGTCCACATAGACCCGCTCCTCTCCTCACACCCCCCCTCCCTTCCTCTCCCACCTCCCCCTCCTGTTTCTTCCAAATAACATCCGTCTAGTTTTTGCACACAGTTAGCAGTAGACTCCTTTTTTGATTTGTTATTTGTTTGTTTGTTCGTTCGTTTGTTTGTTGGTTTGGTTTGTTTGCTTGTTTGCTTGTTTGCTTGTTTTTGTTTGTTTGTTTTGTTTGTTTTGTGTGTTAGTGCTGTTTGTTTTTGTGTGTTTGTGTTTGTTTGTTTTGTTTGTTTGTTTTGTTTTGTTTTGTCCGTTCGTTCATTCGTTCGTTCGTTCGTTTGTTTGTTTTGTTTGTTTATTTTGTTTTTGTTTGTTTTCTTTATTTGTTTTGTTATGACAACCGACCGCATGACTGCACCATGTAGAACGTTGTGACAATTGCGTGGGTGTGACCAAGGGAGCGGTACACTTTCGTTTATCGATCAGAAACCGTTACCATTTCTGGTACTTGTTGGGGTGGGGGTGGGTGTGGGGAGGGGTGAGATGGGGACGAGAATGGCTGATCACAATCAGAAAGGATTACCTTTTTTTTTTTTTTTTTTTTTTAAACTTCAAGTCCAAACAGACAGCTTCTTGTTTGTATCGAAAAGGAAGTGGATTTTAACCTGAACGAATCGGAAACAGAGACGAGGTCTTTTTAGAAGGTAATAGAGTAATACCCCCCCCCCCCCCCCCCCCCCCCCCCAGCCGGAGGTTTTGAAACACACAACCCTTTTTTTTCTGATATGTCAGGCCACCTGATTCAGGAATTCCTAGTAACAAGCCTTGTGATTGGTAGGCGGTCAATCACCAGGTGTTACAACGGGTCCACATGACATGGAAGAGGGGGGATGGGGTGGGGGGTGGGGGGGTGGGGGGATGGGGGGGAGGGGATGGAGGGTGGCGGTGTATGTTTGTCGGCGCTTGTATGGTATGTTAATCAGGTTGCGAGAAACGCACCTCCCACAGGTGCGTGGGTTTATTAGACCCCTATTATCGAAAAAATACGCCCCATCGCTGTTGGAAATTACCTGGTAATTTTGTCGTCTTCCAAACAAGATCAGACACTGAGATCAGTTGATTTACGGTATGTACATGAGGTGGGGAGGGGAGGGGAGGGGGATGGGAGGGACGGTTTGGGTGGGGTGGGGGTGGAGTGGGAAAGGTGGCCTATTGGGGTGGTTATATATTCACGAGTAAAGATTTTTCCTGGGATTCCAGGTTTGACTCTAGTATCGCGCGCTGTCTGCCTCCCTCACGCGCCTTCCCCTCCCCCCCCCCCCCCCCCCCCCCCCCCCCCCCCCCCCTTTTTTTGCTAACAGTTGTTTTTGAGCGCTGGCGGAGGCCATCACAAATCGAGGCGCCGTGGGTGAACATGACAGTATCAACTTGACTGCACGTGAGAAGAGTCCTAGATAGCAAGCGAGTTGGCCCTGGTAACATTCAAATTTCCTCTGATCAGCGAAGAAGACATACACATAGGAATAGCGCGCGTGCGTGCGCACGCGCGCGCGCACACAGCGCGCGCCGCGCGCGCGCACACACACACCACACACACACACAACACACAGACACACAGAGGCAGAGAAGAACACACTACACGCACACCACAGCGAGCTCGCGCGCGCGACGCCGCGCTCACGCGCGCACACACACCACACCCACACACACACACACACACACACACACACACACACACACTTACACATACACCACGCACGCACGCACCAGCGCACGCACGCACGCATGCACGCACGCGCAATGCACGCACGCACGCATACCAAAACAAAAGAGAGGGGCGTTTAATTATCCATGTGTCGATAACCATTCAATACATGGATAGAGATGCAGATACACACATATCCAGACGTAACGAACAGACAATGAGACAGACAGATAGACGGATAGACAGAGAGATAGATAAATAGATAGATAGACCAAAGGGACAGACAGACAGACAGTCAGATAGACAAACAGAAGTTTGTATGCAAGCTTAATGTCAGTTTACGCATTTGTGTGCATGTGGGGGTATGGGAATATGGAAGGGGGCGGGTTGGAAAGGCATGTATGTCTGTAAGTATTTAAGTATGTATGTATGTATGTATGTTGTATGTATGTATGTATGTATGTATATATGTATGTGTGCGTGCATGTATGTATGTGTATGTATGGATGTATGTTGTAATGTGTATGTATGTATGTATTAGTTATGTATGTATGTATGTACGTACCTCATGAACCCAACCTTGAAACTGACAGATACTGACTTTCAAACTGTGCTTAAAATAGTATCAGATATATAAAGCTGACTAAAGCACTGACAGACAAAGAATTGGAGCCAGCCGGAGAGAGAAAGAAGGACGAGGGGACACACACACACACACACACACACCCACACAACACACACACACACACACACAGAGAGAGAAGAGGAAGAGAGGAGGAGATGGAGAGGAGAGAGAGAGAGAGAGAGAGGGAGAGAGAGAGAGAGAATGTGAAAGATCTTTATCGATGCGCCTGTAATCTGGATCACTGTGCATTGTTGTTGATTTGACAAGTTGATGCATTGAAATAATTGATATGTATGTATGTATGTAGCATGTACGTATGTATGGTATGTACGTACGCATGTACGAATGTATGCATGTATGTATGTATGTATGTATGTATGTATGTATGTATGTATGCATGTATTGTATGGATGTAGCTGTATGTATCTATGCTGTATCTATCTATCTATCTATCTACCTATCTATCTATCTATCTATCTATCTATCTATCTGTCTGTCTGTCTGTTTAGCTATCTATCTGTCTGTCTGTCTGTCTATCTACCTGGCTACTTCTCTATCTGTCAGTGTGTCTATCTATCTGTCTGTCTGTCTATGTGCGCTCGTCATGAGCAGAAGGTGCGAGACTCAACTCACGACCCTACGGCAGTGTGTCTCTTCGTTACATGACGAGTGCCTTGTCCACGGCACCACCGTTTCCCCACGGTTTGAGGTCCTCCTCAATGTCTGTGTCTCACCCACCCCAGTTGTGCAGACCAGATCTCCGTGAAAGAAGGGCCTACAACACTTCGTTGCCGTCGTGTGACTAAAACGTTCGCGAAGTTACAGTCACACGGTTACTATTTTAACAAAGTACACTCGCACCCCAACCCCATCCCCCCTCTCCCTCCCTCCCCGCTCCCGTCCTTCGCTCGCGCTCCCTTCGGCTCTTCGTTCTTCATTCCATCTTTCTGTATGCACACCTTGACCATTCCCCCGCACCTTCCTGGAAACTCGCAGACTGATGACAAGCTATTTCAAATCCGCCCCAAACCTGAAAGAGTTTTTACCATGTTCCGGCGGCGGGCCGTAAGAGACGAAACAGTTTTGTGCCGTTTGCATACAGGTCACCACTCGTTTTTACACCCATTGTTATCTTTTAAAAGGTGAAGAAGCTCCGTTGTGTATTCCATGTCATGTACCACTCTCACAGTGAGACATATTCTTTTAAGGGTGTTGGGACTTGCATGATGTGAGACATAAACGCTTTACAGCAGACTCCAGAGATGTCCCAGCTGACGTGATCTTTCAGTTTCTGAAAGAAATTAACATTTTTCATCGATCTAAGACGTTTACGGAAGAAAGATTTTTGGTGCGTTTTTGTTTCGAAGATGTATTTGAAAGAGATGCGTGAAGGGTTATTGTTGTTTGCTGTTGTTGTTGTTGTTGTTTCGTGTGTGTGTGTGTGTGTGTGTGTGTGTGTGTGTGTGTGTGTGTGTTTGCGCGCGCGCGCGCGCGCCGCGCGTGTTGTGTGTGTGTGGTGTTGTGTGTGTGTGTGTGTGTGTGTGTGTGTGTGTGTGTCCTCTGTGTGTGTGTGTGTGTGTGGGGTGTGTGTGTGTGTGTGTGTGTGTTGTGTGTGTTTGAATGACTGCGAGTTGACTTTCAACATGGGTGACAGCCCTGATATGGTCATCTGCGGTCGGCTGGCTATATGCAACATTACCTTACCTTATCTTGCTTGCCTGCTCTCACACCTGTTCTTTTCCTTCCCTTTTATGATGTGAAAGTCTGTTAAGCCTACTCATTTGTGAGGTTATAAGTTCGATCACTGTCCATACAACACTGATTATGTTATTTTTTAAGTTCAGGTCGTTGGTGGATGGGTGAGGATCGAAATAAGGACGGCGAGGGTATTGAGATTTGTGTGAGTATATTCTGAGCGTGTGGGAGTTCCCTCTTCATTTTT
>JADBJO010005773.1:20000-30000 GCA_016801955.1 Conus betulinus | reverse complement strand
ACACATACAGAGAGAGAGAGAGAGAGAGAGAGAGAGAGAGGAGAGAGAGAGAGAGAGAGAGAGAGAGAGAACTCAAACTCGAACTCGATTTTATTAAGTACACACAAAAAATGTTCATTTCAAGCCCACCACGTCCGTTAAGGCAAAATCAAGATATTCAAACATTTTCCTTGCGAATTTTAAATGCATTGTACAGAAAACGTGATAACTGTAATACTGCGTTTTCATCATCTGCAGCCATAACTCTCGTCTTTCCGCTTCTATATATCATGAATGTTTATTCTTTGGATTACTGTCACATCTTTTCTTCAGTTACGAAAACTTTCATATCTAAATAAAACATGACCTGTTTCAATTTCACTTTTACACGAAGGACAGAGTAACTGTGTTGGACTGATGTCCTTTCTATAGCGAAGTTTATGACTGAGAAATTGGGGAATCCCTTGCTTAGACTCAATGTAACAATCACGAAAACATCTTCTTTGCCTATAACTAATCTATTTCTCACACTTAAACACATTTTTAAAACCACAATAATATTCAAAAAGCTCATTAGAATGAATATCTGATGACCAATTTCCTTGTACTGATCCATAAGTCTTTGCTGTCTAAAGACAGCAAGAAAAGAAGCAACATCGCCGATTTTTGTTTTTGCCATACATGCCCGAATCCATTTTTACACAGGAAATCTTTTATTTTGGAAGACCACGTACATATTTTCATTTCCCTGTAGATGTACCATTATTTCCTATACTTTCTTGGGCAATCTATAGCCTGTTAAAGCAACAACTCTGAGTCAAAAGCTCCATACATCTCATAGCTGCATGAATAAATATAGGGTATCGTCCCAAGTCCCCTACAACCATCTTATTTGGAGTCTGAATCCCACGATTTAAACGCTTTTTTTTTTTTTTACATGCAAACATGTTAACCTTTTCAAGAACGTCGAACTGCTGGAAATCACGTAGTATAAAATGAAATATTTGAGCATTCAAAAAGCGCATTCTTATCAATACATCCTATTTTCCACAATGACGTCAGTATTTTCACCGTTCTTACTTTGGCTTTTGTAGCAAGTGCTGAAACAGTTTGGTTTAGAGGCAGTTTAGTAGTAAAGTGCAGGCCTAAGTATTTGTAGTTGTTCACCACAGCGATTCTCTCATTTCCATACCATCATTGCTCATTCACTCCAAGGAATCCACCCTTTCTAAATACAATCACTTTTGTGTTGCTCAGATTTACTGTCAAATCTGACTTGTCAGCAAAAGTTTTAAGAATATTAATTTGAGACTGTAGGCCACAAGCACAGTAGGAGGTTATAATCACATCATCAGCAAAGAACAGGATCAAAACCTGTATTACATTAGGTGTTAGTTGCACACCATACTACCCCTTCGATGTGATCTCAATCGCTAATTCATCAGTCACAAAGGAAAATAATGTTGACGACAAAATACAGCCTTGTTTCACACCTTTGGGGCATTCAAAATGATCAGTCAGTTCATCATCACCACACCTTACACACGCTGTAACTGCTCTGTACATACCTTGCAGTGTTCTCAACATTTTCCATCCCACTCCCGCTCGTCTTAAAACGTTCCACATGATGCTCCTATTCATAGGGTCAAAACATTTTTGAAAGTCAACAAAACGCACATATAGTTTTCCTGATCGTTTAGACGGGTACCTTTCTACAATGCTACAATAGAACTTGCCACCCTCACCCCCAGCCCACCCCCACCCCTTCACATGCTAATGTGAAACTTAGGAACATGAGTTGCTCCCGGCTCCCCCCCCCCCTCCCCTTCTTCCCCCCCCCCCCCCCTCCCCCCCCCCCCCCCCCCCCCCTCCCCCCCCCCCCCCCCCCCCCCCCCTTCCCCCCCCCCCCTTCCTCGAACGACGATTGGTTGACACATCAGCAAGATACAGCACAGTAATCAACACTGAGAAGACCAAGTTAATTTGATGGCTAGTCGCAAGACCACCATCAATACTGATACAACTGTCCACCGCCAGAAGTTAGAATCTGATCAACAGTTCACTTTCTTGGTATCCATCAGTAGCAGTCCGGGATCCAAACCAGAAATTCTCTGAAGGGGAGCAAAGACAAACACAGAACCGTCCACCAGTACGGAAGGACAAAAACATCTCCATGAAACACAAGATTACAATCCTGCATGCACCTGTACCTTACTGTATGCGTGCGAGACATGAACCATCTCAGCGGATTTGGAATGAAGAGTCCACGCCACAGAAATGAGATATTACCGCCAAATACAACACAGCATATACACCGATCACATCACCAATTAGCAAATGCGTTAAGCCATCAGGACACAGGGTAATACAAAGATCTGCTGATCTCGTCTTCTTCCGTAATAACCACGTTTGGGGTGAAGACGACTGAAAAAAAAAGAACTTATTGAGAGAATGTAGGATGGCATAGCGTGCAAAGAAGGGTGGGTGGGGGGGGGGGGGGGGGGGGGGGGAGGAGAAAGTTGGATTTACGGAATTGCTGATACCTTCCTACTGAAGGTACCTGCCGTTGGGACCTGCACTATTTCCTGAGGGAGCAAATTCCAGTCCCTTACTGTTCTTGGGAGGAATGACATATTTCTTTGTTCCGTCCGGCATGCTATCCTGTTGAATTGTTGGCTGTGGCCCCTCCTTGATCTTGTTTGGAGGGGTTTTTAGTTGATGGAACTTTACAGCCGTTGTGTTATGTTTCATGTTGTAAAACATGGTTAGTCGTGCCGCTTTCCGCCTCGTCTCAAAAGGGGTGGCCATTTTAGTTCCTCCAGCATGGTGGTGACGCTGGAGGTTTGCTTGTAGTTGTTCATGACGAGGCGGGCCGCTCTACGTTGGATGGCCTCTATGTCCTGGATATCTTGGGTAGCGTGTGGGTCCCAGACAGCGGAGGCGTATTCCAGCTCTGGTCTCACTAGTGCTTTAATGCCATTTCTTTGACCTTCCTGCCGGTGTGATTTAGATTCATTCGCAGGAAGCCCAGTGTCTTGTTGGCTTTGGCGCTTATGTTGTTGATGTGCCTATTCCATTTGCGGTCGTTTTGCAGGGTCACTCCGAGATACTTCGTGTTGTTGCTGCTCTGAAGAGCCTGGTTGTGAAGTTGGTATCCAGCAGTGGGTGTATCTCTTTTGTGGGTCACATGCATGACTGTGCATTTGTCTGGGTGGAAGGCCATGTCCCATTCCCTCTCCCCCTATTCTAGCGCTTCAAGGTCTTTCTGGAGGGCTTGCTGGTCTGCTACGCTTAAAATGTGTCTGTAGATGATGGTGTCGTCAGCGAACAGGCATGTGCTGGACTGGACCCTGTTTGGGAGGTCGTTGATGTACACGAGGAACAGGCAGGGTCCCAGCACAGAACATTGGGGGACGCCTGATCTAACTGCTTCTGGTTCCGAGCGTGATCCGTCCACCACTACTGACTGACGTCGGTTGCCCAAGAAGTTGCCGATCCATCGGTTGCTTTCACCTCTGATTCCGTAGTGTTGAAGTATGTGTACAAGGTGGCTGTGGTTGACTTTGTCAAAAGCCTTCGCAAAGTCCATCACTACGACGTCGGTGTCCGTGCCCTGGTCTAGTTTCTCGGATAGTTCTTCTGTCAGCTCGAGCAGTTGGGTGACGCGGGAACGTTCCTTCCTGAAGCCGTGTTGTTGTGAGGTCAGGATGTTATTGGATTCTAGATGTGTCGTGATATTGCTCACTATTATGTGTTCTAGTATCTTACATGGTACGCTGGTGAGTGATACTGGTCTGTAGTTGCTTGGGTCAGAGTGTTGTCCTTTCTTGTATATTGGTGTAACTAAGGCGTCTCTCCAGTCTTGTGGGACTTCACCTGTGCTTAGGGATTGGTTGTATATTGCGGTGAGGATCGGTGTAGTTTCTGCTGCTAGTTCTTTCCGCATCCTAGGTGAAATCTGGTCAGGGCCTGCTGCTTTGTAAGGGTTGAGTTTCGAGAGGAGTAACTCTCAGTAAAGGGATAGAAAGCAACGTTGGTATGGCTGTGTAAGAAAATCCAGTGCCCTTGCAGAAACAGTCTTCCGGGGAAGTGTTGAAGAAGGGAGACAAAGAAGGCCAAAAAAAAAAAAAAAAAAAAAGGATGGACTGATGCTATCGCAGAGTGGACAGAGAAATATTAATTTTGCCGAGACCCAAGCCTTGATACACAACCGAGAGAACTGGAAGAACCTAGTGAAGTGTTCTTTAATGTGGTACCCCAGTGACTCCGCTATGGAGTTAAGGGAGAGAAGAAGAGAGGTGGTGTTATTTTGTCATTCCAGGCAGCATCCCTCCCTCCCTCTGTCTCTCCCCCCTCCTCGAGAGAGAGAGAGAGAGAGAGAGGGGGGGCGAGTGATCAATGGGGGACAACAAAACATGTAGGCCTTGCCCTCCTTATGAGTAGTTCCCCTTTAATGAACTCTTCGAGGATACTTTGGTCTGCTGCCAAGGCTGCTAACGATCTCCTGTTTACACCCAAAACTTCTGCGTTGCGTCTATTGATGCTTCAAGAGAATTGCGTATTACTGTTTCTCTCTGCAATACTTTGAAAGTGTAAGTAAAACTAGCAGATTCTTTCTGTCGAGAATGATTTGCAATTATTTTCGACGATGCACGAGCACTCGCACAGCAGTCAGCACATTTTCAAACCAAGTTGTTGAGTCTACTTGTGAAGTGTCAGTGCACTAAAAAAAATTTTTGTGTGTGCACTGACACTTCGACAACAATTTTAAGCGAATGTGTTGAGTATATTAACAAATGAGAACACGCAAAACAACAATGCTTTATTAGGGGACGCAACACTGTCTACTAATCTGTTCGATCACTTGTGTTTATTTGCAGCGTAAGGGAGTGGCGTGCAAGGAAGGCTTAATTGGTCGGATCACAGCGTCGCTACCGTCCATGCAGATCAGCTGAGGTTATGGCAAACCCATAAGAAAGTTGACCTGGATCGTAAGACTGAGAGGTGGTTTGGAGGTCAGACTTGCAAGATACACTGGTTAAGAACGGAAGAGGGGAAGCCAGGTGAGTCGATAAATGTGCATGAATGAAAGAAGTGACGATTTACCTTAGTCTATTAATTACCGAGTTGGGTGGAGCAAACCCCAACAGATTCCACAATACAATATTAATGTTCTGGAGCAATGAACAAAGAGGGGACAGCATTTGTGTCTAGATCTACCTATACGCTCCATTGCTCTAGCACAAAATGACAAATGTAATGATGGTGGGGATCATGACAGGGATATTGTCAGTCAGGCAGTGCTGATTAGTACAAAGTGAGTTCTTCCGTGATTGTTCTTGGAAGGAAGAAATTTTAATGATTTCTGTTTTACAGTACTGCATAATGCGTGCATCTGGTTTCAGTATGCTGTATAGGATTGCTCATTTCAAAGTCTTTAATGTTCTTGATGAAGATGTTGACGAGGTTTTTGTGGAAGGAGAAATTTCACAGGAGTAAGGGGGAGTGGGGGAAGGGGGGGGGGGAGGGGGCAGCTGGTACCACTACCAGCCTTCATGCACCTTGAAGAACAAGATTCAAAATGTCAGGTGTACATATTCCTGTCATTCTTGTAGAGTGGGGAGCTTGTGTTTCCTGAGATGTCACAAAACTATGACATCACTTTCTTCCTTCATTCTTTTTAATTTTGCTATATTATGTGGTATACAAAAAAATGTATACATGCCTAAATGAGGCAAAGAAGTTCAAGTTACTTTAACTCAGATATATTTCATATATCCAAGTGTTCATCATTGTGAAACTCATTTGCCTCAAGATGATTGTGCTTGCCTGTTAGTCAAATTGCATTGCAAGAAGCAGAGCAGATGACACAAGAAAAGCACCAAAGTCATTTCCCTTCTCCACCCATCTGTAATGCATACAGACAGTCTCATGTCAAAATGTTAGCCCTGCAGTGGCTTCAAAAAGCAAAAGCATTAGCCGGATGGAGACTAAACAATTGTTAAGGTCACTCCATTTGTGCCCTCAACTGTGTTTGCTTTGATCTGAAAACTAGCCACTGACAATGTTGAAGTGGTAATGACATGTGGATGATTCCTCCTTTCCCCTGTCTTACTGATATCTGGGAGATGACCTGCTCCTCTCAAATGCCCCTTCCTCCCCACCCAACCCCCTCCTCTCCCTTTCCCCACCGCATCCCTTCCAACCCCATCTCGCTGCTCAGTTTTGTCTTTTCTTGACAAAGAGCTGTTGACCTGACTTGCTGAAATTAGAACTGACCAGTAAAAATTGTAGCCAGAATCTGAGAATGTCATGATGACCCTCAAAATATTTTGCCCAGGGGAACATGGATTACTAATATACTTAAAGGCATAGCTAACACTTTATATTGCATTATTGATGGAAAATTTACACCCTCCCAAAGTGAAATAGATTCTTAAGATATCAGCAATTGCAATTCAGACAGCAAGTACAGAATTTCATGGTTAAAAAGACATGAAATGGCAAAGCCTGGCAGAAAAAAATCAAGCAGTAATTGTAATGAAAAAATGACTGCCCATCTCTCATATAATAGACAACAACAGAAAAAAAGAAAGTCATTCTCCACTTCTTGTGACCATAGCTCTTTGTCTATGCCTATCGTTACTGCCACACAGTTGTTCGACCTTTCAGGAAATGAAATGTAACGGTCATGAATTATGAAAGCATTACTTTGATCCAGCGTGACTAACACAATGAGAGTATGCAGCATCTAAATCTTTTAAGAGCCCTTACAAGCCACAGAGTGACAAATATGATGACAGAGGTTATTGTCATGGGATGTCCAAAGTTGTAATTAAATAGAAAAAAATAATTATTGAGCTTACATTTTCATTTGAACTGAATTTTGTAGAATAAACAAAAGTGCATGTGCAAGCATTAAACTACATCAGGGTCCTCCATTTTAATTTGTAAACAATTTTTTGAAGTTTGGTAAAGGCCATGAAAACACAGGGACAGTCCCATTTCTTCTTTTTTCTTTTTCAAATACATTCTTACAAGAATAGAAATTGAGACCTATTCGTTCGTCTCTTTATGGAATTAAATGAACAGAATTTCAGGACTGTTGGTGTGTTACTGTTAATTATTATAATAGAACATGTTGGAGATGGCATGTTTTGTGACTCTGTGTTCCATTGTCAGAGACAGATCAAGCCGGTAAATTGTTGACTGTCTTCAGTTGAACATTTCTTTTTTATGTTTTGCCCAAGTTTGAAAATGCCTCAGATCATGTGTTATTGTGTTGAAAAAATATCTGTTTTATCAAAATGTCTGTTGAACAAATACAAATGCAGAAAATCAATTACTTTCAGTTTTAGGCTTGTGAAAAATAGGGAAATGGCAGCTATCCCTTTCTGAAGACCACACTCACATCATCATGTGCTATGCATATAAAACACAACATTTGGAAGAAATGTTAAAGATTCTCTTTCTTTAATATTCATATTTTGACATATGAATTTGAAAACACATACAAAATTGCCTAAACATGTGAAACTGATGCTACATAACTCAAGAGAGGTTTCTGGCCAAGAGACTATGAAGCCTGCTTCACATATTTTGTTTGCAGGTTGTGGGGCAGTGTTGGAGATTTCTGCAGAGAAATTCAAGTGAGCAGACTGCATTTTTGTGATGGAATTTACACGGCCTGTCCAGGTGAGGTTGTCTGAAGATTATTTGAAAGAGACTTGCTGTAAAAAACGTTTCGCTGTTTATGGTGGGCTTATTTTTGTTTGATCATTTGATAAAGTCTAGAAGCCCAAGCAAAACTAATGTGGGTCAGAATCATCAAATTTTTAATTAAGATAGAAGAATGAAATAGTGGACATAGTTTGTTGTACATATGTGAGTTGTTGATGTTTTTGTTGTATGTGCATGAATTGTGGATGGGTCTGGAATAGCTCAGTTGATAGAGCGCCAAATTCACACAGAATTCAGATGACACATTCAACCCAGTGCCTGAGCGATTCTCAGATGCTATTGAACGAAACTGCACGAAACTGCACCCAAGCAATGCTCCCAAACTAAGCCCAGTATTACTCCCAAACTATGCAAGTTACAGTTTTCAAATTTTTACACAGCTTATAATAAAATCTTTATTTAGGACACATTTGAGTTTTGAAAAAAATGAATTAATGTTCGAATTTGTCAAAGCATACTAAGTCCAAACATGCCTTATATGATGCAGAATTTTAAAATGTTTGCAAACAACACGTTTTGTTATATCAGAGTGGAGTTTTTTGGTTCTTGGTGGATTAGTTCATAGCTATTTAGAGTTGAAATGAAGTATGTGGCCTGTCCATGTAATAAAATAAAACTATGTTTATCAAAACATAAAAATCCACAAACAATATCATATTGTGTAAAATTGTAATATCTGTTATACGAACAGTCATTTGGCATTTATCATGTGATTTTTTTTTTCGTATTTTCTGTTTTGCCACATAGCAAAAAAATATTTGAGATAACACAGAGTTGAAATGAAATACTTCTTCCCCTCAAGCAGATCAGTTAGCCGAACTGGCCTGACAGGTCACTCTGGTTGTAAACTTGTCTTGGAAGGGTGAAAAGGTAGACAACTTTGGATCATCAATCAGGCAAGAACATTTGACCATGATGGGATGTTACTTAAGTATGTTTATATCAAGTAATGAGTTTCCCATGACTGTGGTGGTGTTCATGCTGTTATCTTTAAACCGAAAAGTATGAGTAGTCTCCCTTCCTGTGTTTATAGAAAACCTATTTAACTTTGTTGAACAAATCACAGGGCTTCAAGAAGAGACTACTGAGATACTTTGGGTTGTGAGCTAGTCTTTTGTTCTATTATCAGTAATACAATGACCGCCAGATTCTTGACTGTTTGAAGATCTGCCTTTTAGACTGTTGACATTAAACACTTTCACTTACACGCTATTTTTGTTTCGATTTCTTCTCAGGGTCTAACCCCCAGTTCAGCTTTGGTCCTCATAGTCTCAGTTTGATTATTGTCTAACTGTGTGTTTCACATATATTCCTTGACATGTATATTAGCAAGACTGTAATCACATGTATGCATTGATGTCTTAAGTGTACTTTCTTGTGCCACAGGTCAAGGAGCATTTTAAAGAGTTTAGCATCAGGATCAGAGAGTGACCTGGTAGTTCAGAAACCTACATCATGCGTTTCTTACAAGGTAAGTTTTTTCAGAGAGTGACCTGGTGGTAGTTCAGAAACCTATATCATGTCATTTCTCTTACAAGGTAAGTTTTTCAGAGAGTGACCTGGTAGTTCAGAAACCTACATCATGTCGTTTCTTGTAAGGTAGGTTTTTTGTTCTTGTTTATATATATATATACACACATTGATACAGCAAGAGGGAGAGAGAGAAAGAAAGTTTTTTTCATGCTGAGGTTATCAATAATCTTAGTCAGGTGTGCCTAGGTATTTTCTCTAGAGTTTCCCATTTTGTCCAGCATTTAAATGGTGTGAAATCAGATATGAATATATACAATGAAAACATCAAGGAAGAACTAAAAGCAGTGCTGTGGAATTCGCCCTGGCATATTTGAAGGTGTATTGAAATGTCAGGAACAAAATTAACTCCTAAATGTCAGATGCAAATACCTCTTCTCATGTCACAAGTCTTCTCTCTTTGCCAGGTTTTAACCCCAATGTCTGTTGAATGCAGCCTTCATATTTATGCCTAATGACATTAAAAATTCAGACATGTTGTTACAGTCTTGCAGGTGTTTATATTTTGTTTGTTTCCAGTGTTTAAGATTCATGATTGTTCATAAAAATTGGATGTCCTGCTAATTTTTCCTGTTAGAAAGTATACTTAAGCAGAACATGTCTGTATTCTGGTCTGTTTTTACATACTTTGGTGATTTATTGGGAAAAAAGAACAGCTTCCATATCCCACTAACCCCATCTCTTCAGCCTGTCTTCTCCCATCTTAATTATTTTAGTGACTAGTGTTTCAAAAAGCAACTCACAATTTTCC
>JADBJO010005773.1:7500-15000 GCA_016801955.1 Conus betulinus | reverse complement strand
CAACATCAGGCATCATTCCAGCCATTCTCTGAAGACCTTCAGCCATCAAGTTTGTCCCAAGAGTTTCTCTCTACTGTTATCACCCAGCATTCCAGCGTTCTCTTTCTTGTGCACTTAATGTCAGCATGATTTCTCTATGACGTTGCAACCAGTCGTGTTGACTTTTTCTGACTGAACCCAATGCCAGACTGCTTTGATGCGTTTGAAGAAGAAAGCTGTAAACACATTCAACTCAGAAGTGGAATATGTGTTTAAATGCCTTGTATGTGTTGTATGGGTATGTACTGGTTTATGCGCAGCCATAGTTCATTTCAGGTGTTCTATTACACAGTGGGAATTTGCTATCCCTGACCCAATGTAAATCCTGCAAATTGAGAGCTGCACAAAGCATGCAATGGTGTATGAAACAAAGTGTCTGTATATATTAATGTTTATTCTTGTTACTGTCTTGATAATTTGCTTATGTTCTTGTGGTAGTAGAAGCTTTGTCACTTTCCGAAAACTTGTTAAAAGAGTCAAAATGATTATGATTGTTATTGTTGATATCAGTATTGTTCATTGCATCATGGTTGTGTGTGTGTGTGGTGTGTGTGTGTGTGTATGTGTGTGTGTGTGTGTGTGTCCTTTTGTCTGCAGATGAAGAAATATAGAACTTGTTTTGTGTGTGTGTGTGTGTGTGTGTGTGTGTGTGTGTGTGTGTGTGTGTGTGTACATGGATATAGATACGTATTGTTTAGATGACAAATCTTGACATTTTTTATCCCGTCCTGTAGTTGAACTACAAAAGAGTTTCTTTTCTTTTTTTTCCCGGAAATTCGCGGTCAGGGTCGGGTCTTGTTTTGATCAATAACCTAAAATGTTGATATGGTTAATGAGAAGTAATATACAAGCAAAAATTGATTAGGTGATAGCTCAAATATAAGTGCATGCACAATCACCCTTCTCGTTGAACTTGCATTCCCACCTTCCACATCCTTCCGCCATTGTCATCTTCCACCCCAAGATCTCTTTCTTTTTGTACTGTCTGTACCACCGTTCTCCCCCTTATATTTCACCTTCTCACCCCCATTCTTTCATCCCCCCTCCTCCCCTCCCTCTACCTCTACCATCTGCCCACCTCTCATTTCTCCCACTTCCTCCCCCCCCCCCTCCCCTTGTTTCTTCCCTAAATATAGAGGTGTGCATCATAATTTAGAATACTTTTTATACAGGTCAGGAAAAAAAGACATTTTTCCATATCACCTTATACTCAATGACAGTGCCTCTTTTCAAGGTCATGGGAATGACCTTGAGAATGGCCATTGCAATCAGAAAGGATCCACAGTCTGTGCCTTATCAGAGAATGGTGGCAATCATACCTGTTGATTTGTTTTGATCGTAGCGTTGATTTATGTATGGATATGTACAGTTGAGTACAAGTTTCTTTGAAAATGAATGTACCGAAAATTTTCAGTTCACAGGAACAGACTGACTAGCCCAGAGAGCTTTCTTAACTTTAGCTATACCTTCTGGGTCACCCACAACCCTTGGATACTATAAAATGTTATCATTATCACTTGAAATATCCGACAAATGTTTGTAAAATATCAGATGAGAAATTTAAGTATCTGTCATGTATTGTTTTTATTTCCTGAGTGAAAAAAAAAAAAAAAGAAGAATAGAAAAAAGAATAAAAAGAAAAAAAAAAAAAAAAAGACAAAGTTCTCAGTCATCTGATTTGAACTACACACTTCTGACAATGCAAGCCCCCTGTGAAACCCCAAACACTGTGATTTTTACTGCATGTTGCATGGACTGTGCATTCCTAATGATGTGAGTATCTCATGACCCACACAGCTCACAAAGGCTTCACTGTGCCCCAGCCTTAGCTTTTTTTGGTGATGTGGATCTCCCAGTACCCATACTGCTAATAAGATGAAGCCTCTGTGAACTGAAATGTATGGCTTGTGAAAGACCTGCGTCGCAAGGAGTGCACAGTCAAAAGTAACATCCGGTAAAGCTTAATTAAGCTACCTGACAACAGGCTAATCCAAAGTCTACTTCTTCTTCTTCTTCTGAATACTTATATAGTGCCTATCCTCGGCTAGACACCAAGCTCTAAGCACTTTACAATCCCCACTCGTTTACACGACAGGCTGCCTACCTGGGTGGTGCCGACAGAAGAGCTGCCAGCTGGCACTTCATTCCGTCTTTTCCTGTGTCATCCAGTCAGTATCATTCAATATGAATCACACAATTTCCTTCCTTTCTTTCCTTCATTCTTTCCATTTCTCATGCAGGGTGCATGCTATGTTTAACCTGTCATCCATACCAACGGCCGAACTGGCCTTCTCTTCCGAAAGTTAGTAATGGGATTTTACGTGTGTGCATGATGTAATGCGTGTGTTCACACACGGAACCTCGGTTTAGTCTCATTCGAAGGATGGTATGGTAAATGGAGTCAGAATCAGTGTCAACTCCAAGGGAAAAATCCCCCTGTACTGAAACAGCCTGGCGGAGAGATTCAAACCCACAACCCCAGGATCACCAATATTATGAGTCTGGTGTTTTACCACTGAGCTATTCAGGCCCGTTTTAGTCTTAAAGACAAAAAAAAAAAAAAAGGGGGAAAATTTTAGTCTTGGTGATTTTATGTTTGAAAGTCTTGCTAGTCTAAAGAAAAAAACAGAAAAGGGAAAATTGTAGTCTTGTGATTTTGTATTTGATAGTCTTGCTAGTCTGAAAAGAAAAAAGAAAAGAAAAAAGGGAAAATTGTTGTCTTGGTGATTTTGTATTTGACAATGGAGGAAAACCAAGTGCAGGTAAAGACAAATGAATCATCTGGCTTAGATTTTTCTTCCACATTTGTTTAGCACATTTCTTGTGAAAATGTTCATAAGCTTGTTGTTCTTATTGTTATTGCTTTTATGATTATTACCACTTTTTTTTTAATGGTTTTTGTTGTTGCTGTTGTTGTTGTTTTTCTACCAGTTCATGTCTCAGAAATATTTCTTTTATTTAATGTTGCTGGAATGTTAATAACATCATTATGTCAAAAGTTAATCCCAGAGCGTGTGTCTGTGTGTGAGTGTGCGTGCATGCATGCACTCTCATGCCTGTGCATGAGTGTGGGGATGTGTGTGTGTGTGTGTGTGTGGGGGTGGGGGGGGGGGGGGGGGGGGAGAGTAACGAAAAAAAAACAATGTGTGTTTGGTGAAAAGGAAGAAATGTGAAAGGTTTACATTGTGAACACTTGATTTTGTTCTGTTTTGTTCACCTTGGTTTTTTTTTTTTAATGTATAATCTTTCCTGTGATTTTGGCAATTTTTTGCTTTTGTTTTACAACATCAAATGATTTTGTATCTTTTACTATATTGAATAGTTTTTTGTGTGTGATACCTTGGTCTGCTGTTTGATTTTAAAAGGTGGTTTTGCTTTTCAGTGTTCTTTGTTATTTACATTTCATGTGTTGTTTATATGTTATACATCATTTTTGTTTGTTTATTTATTTATTTGTTATATGTCTTGCAGCATTTTTGTTTTTCTTTTCATTTGTTGTGTGTGTTGAACTGTGATTTTGCAGTTCCCACCCTTTGGCAAGTGCACATTTGTGAAATGTTCTTCTGGTTATTCAAGTGTAATTTTTTTTTTAACTTCTTCATGTATAGTTTTATGTCTCAATTAATTTGATTACATAACTTATATATATATATTTGTTTTTGTGGTTCTTTGTTGTTGTTTTTGTTGAATGTGAGTTTACACTTTGTTACTTCTTAGATGTGTTTGATGTTTACAGATTTTGTGATGATTGATTTTGTGATGATTTATCGCACGAGTCAGACAATATGATTTTCTTACCACAAAAAAAAAAAAGCAAAAAAAGCCCACAAATTGTTGTACATTCATCTGTGATAATCCGTTTTGCTACCTTGTGTATGGTCTCTAGTGATCATTAACAATGTTGATTGTCATGCAGTGAGCGCCTGTGCGTTATATCATAAGAATTGTATACAGCAACCACCTTCGCTAGCCCTCCGACTTCTCTATGAATAAAGACCCTTCGAATGCACACTCCCTCATCATTTTAAAGCTTAACTTCTTTTCTGGAATTCTTTTCCCACTACCTTCATATTCCATCTTATTTATGTATGATTGTTTACTTTTATCAGTTCTCCCTGTTGATCAAGTTTTGTTGGCTTGAGTTGATTATTTGTTGTCTGTTTGTATAACGCTTTTTAGCTCATCCTCATAGGGTTGACTGTCCTTAACCCATCATCCAGCCTCTGTCCTTTTCAGCCCTCTTAACTTTACCTGGAATTGTTCATGGTACATTTGTCGTGTTGCCAGTGACTTTGCCCAGATGACAATAGACACTTTTGAAAAAAAAAAAAAAGAAAAGAAAAGTAAAGGAAACTGGCGTGATTATTTGTTTGATTGGTTTTACTGATGTCTCGGTCATGGCCTTAGTCACACTTCTCTTTCTAAGTCAGTCTGTCTGTCTGTCTGTCTTTTCTCTCTCTCTCTCTCTCTCTCTCTCTCTCTCTCTCTCTCTCTCTCTCTCTCTCTCTCTCTCTCTCTCTCTGTCATCATGAAAAAAATGAACGAGGGAAGATTCAACACGATATAATCCCAAATGGTAGTTTTACCATGCCGAGTAGTCAGATTTGCACACACACAAACATATTCTACAAAATACCAGAACAGATCACCTGGTTAGACACAGTCGATTTGAACCACCAGGAAAAGGGAAATCGCAAATAAGCAAAGTGGTGACAGGTGTTCATTATAATAAAAATGTCGGATACAGGGTACACATAGACGATAGTCCATCTGACTGACATAGCTGACACTGAGTACCACAACAACACTACATTAAACGGAAAAGGGAAATCGCTAGTAAGCAAAGTGGCAATAGTAGTAGAAAAACCTCGTGAACAACACAGGAACCCCACACTGTAATTTCAAAGTAAGGGTCAGACGTACTCGAAGATTTCGCGGAAAGATAGAAAACCATGTAAAATGACAATCATCATGTAAAATGACGTTCATTTATAGGCATGTCCGATGAAAACGTGAAAACAATTCTTTTCTGGACGTTTTAGAGAAAGCAGAGGCTTTTTGCAAATCTGTTTGCTGAGATGAACTGTAGAAAGCGTTTAAACAGACGATAGTAGAAATCAAAAAAAAAAAAAAAAAGACATAAGAAGAAAATGAAATACATAAAGATGCTAGTTTAGATTATTGCAGTATTACCATCCCAATCACAATGTTCGAAATAAAGGACGCAGTCAGTACCATTCTATGTGATTTCCAAACAAAGGCGAAGAAATTCGCCCATCAAAGATATTTATTCAATCGTTGCATAAAATGTTTAAACATTTTTTTGAGAAAAATTATATATATATATATATATATCGATATTGGCGTGAAAGCACAATGGCAGAGGTTTGAAAACAATCAGTTCCCATTAGGAAAGAATGGAAATGTAATGCGAAAATGTGCAACTTTAAACTCGTAGCACCTACTCGCATGCTTTTCAACTTATTGGAAAATGTTTTGAATAGACTACTGCATTTCTTTTCTTTTCTTTTTCTTTTTTCTTTTAAACAGAAGTATAAAGGAACATCAGTCAATCAGACAGGTCTTTGCAAACGTCCGTCAACCAAACTTGTTATTAGACTAACAAATATAGAGAAACAATATTAATTTGCAAATGTGTACTGGCACATTTTCCGATGTAACCAAAGCAGATGATACTCTCTTATGACACTTTCGGTTTTTAACCTGAATCTAAGAAGAACCCACTTTCGGTTTTAACATCAATCTAAGAACTACCAAACTGACAGTAAACCACTAACAACAGACATTGATATGTTACGTCATATTTATGAATATGTCAGTTTTCCACGAAATAGAGATATTCAAACAAGAATCGGAAACGCATACTCGACAACATGAGCCCTCGAACTAGCAGTCTCTGAAAGATCAGTTGTGTGGTGGCTCCAATGTTGTTTTCATTTTCAATTTATGACATGCCTGGTAATCTCTCACAAAAAAGAATGGTTCTAGTTGAATATGTCAATAATTTATGCATTTGAATGGAATGAACAAAACAAAAATCGAAAACAATAATAACAAAACAAAAACAAAACAAAAACAAAAGAAAAAAGAAAAAAACAAAGAAAGAAAGAAAAAGCCTCAGCAGCATTATAAGAAAACTGCACGAGTAACGAATATCATCACGAAAAAAAAAAAAAATCGTTCAACAGTAGCTCAAACTCACAGCAACAACAAAACAAACAAAAAAAAAAAAAAAAAGCCTTCTTTTCAACTTGGTAGAAGTGTCCTCCGTAGTCATCAGCTAATTAATCGTTCAACTCATCTTGACCTGAATCTCTGTCTCGACAAACTACTATCTGAGAGGACCTTTAATGGAGGAGTACTTTGGCCGGCTTTGTCACACTGTATCACATAACACTCATTGACACTGTCTGGTTACCTCTCCTCTTCGGACCTTGTCTGGCCGCAGCACCACTTAACGAACAAGTGGAAGGACCTTATTAAGAATTTCAGTGGGTCGTCAACCTCCTCCCTTCCGCTCAATCGGATCGGTATAAACTTGACCGCGTCTGGAGGTTTTACGTCATAATTGTATGAAATCTATCTGTACTTGACCGCTGTCTTCGGGTATTTCTGAGACCGCTATTACGGATTTGTCTGTCTGCAACCTTTCTTCTTCTTCTTCTTCTCTTCTTCTTCTTCTTAACACTCTTGTGCTTAGGAATTGGTACAATATATCTATTAATAAAAACGCGCGCGCGCGCACACACACACACACACACACACACACCCACACACACACACACACACACACACACAACATGCGTGTCCGGTTGGACCTACTTTTGCGCAAGCACACGATTGCACCTGAGTTCTCCGTCATTAAATGGGCTTGGACGTGGCGAGGAAATCGACAATGAGTCACCATAAGGAGAGGACGTGAAGGGCCACCGAATCTGATCTCTCTCTCTCTCTCTCTCTCTCTCTCTTCGATGATGATCGACGAGATGCAAGATGTTGGAGATGATGCTGTTGAGTTTCACTCCGATCAGCCACTACATTCGTACTGTATGTTTCCTTTCATGAAATATTTCGGCGTCAATCAGGCCCGAGAGATACAGACAACCTGCAGTGCAGCTCAGGAAATTTTAGCAACACGTTTAGAGGTGAATTCTTCACATAGATGTGGATTCATCGGATTATAGCACATTGAACTTTGTGCAGGAGCCGAAGAAAATCCCGCCACAAATAAATACCTCTGATGGTAAATTGAACCCACAACCTCTCAACCCTTAACTGTGATGGACTAACTACTACACCCCGGCAGCTTTGTTCATTCATAAAACTTGACAGGAAAAGTGTATGACTGTAAACAGAATTAAGTTTTATTGATGAAAAGAAGTTGTTATTTTTAATCCTCTCTCTCTCTCTCTCTCTCTCTCTCTCTCTCTCTCTCTCTCT
>JADBJO010005773.1:0-2500 GCA_016801955.1 Conus betulinus | reverse complement strand
TCCTAGACACACCACACACACACACACACTGGCACACATGCGCGCGCACGCTTGCAAACACGCGCACGCGAGCGCGCAGCCACCACACACACACACACACACAAACAAACACATACCACACAATACACACACGCTCACTCACTCTTTTAGTCACTCTCTCACTCTTTCACTCACGAAAACGCGAACACTCACGTACACGCAAGCACACTCGCGAAAACGGGACGGATAAACAAACACAAACACACATGCAGGCAGACAGGACACACGCAGAGAAACAGAGAGACAGACGAAACAGACAGACTGACAACACACACACACACCACCGCAGATTAATCTTACGCTCGCATGTAAGCGCACTCTGGCGCACAAATTGATTCTCTCTCTCTCTCTCTCTCTCTCTCTCTCTCTCCCCCAGAAGATGACTGGACGAACACATGTTGTATAGTTATAAGGAATGAATCAGCGGATGGATTTCGGTTCGTTCTATGTCGACACGGGCACAGTCTGTTGCGAAACGTGGCATAGTGTGTGTGCTGTGTGTGTGTGTGTGTGTGTGTGTGTGTGTGTGTGTGTGTGTGGTGTGTGTGTGTGTGCGCGCGCGTGCGTGCGCGTCCGTGAGTCAAATACATTCTTTTTCTGAAAAAAAAGTTGACGTTCTTTTCATATTGTTTTCTTAAATGGCAGAACAACTTCGAGTTAATCTGACGATAAATTGATCTCTGTAAGCATCAGTGTGTGTGTGTGTGTGTGGTGTGTGTGTGTGTGTGTGTGTGTGTGTGTGTGTGTTGTGTGTGTGTGTGCAAGCAGTCCAGTCAGTGCGAGAACATCTGTAAGTGTGGTCTAGTACGTAGCGCGCGCGTGAGCGTGGTGTTTATGTAGCCGTGAGTGCGTGCGCAGGACGACTACCGGTACGTCTGTTTTATAACACGTGCTTGTGCACATGCTGTTGTGAGTTTACATACACACGGGAGCACGACTTGTATGTTCGTATGTGTGTTGTGTGTGTGTATGTGTACACGTATATGGGTATTGCACGCGGGCGCGGGCGTGTTCGGCGCGAATGATGAAGAGTTGAGATAATAATGGACATGCGATATACGCGCGCGCGCGCGCGCACACACACACACGCGGCGCAGCGCGCACGCACGCATGTACGGACGGACGCACACACCCACGCGCGCGCTCGCAGACACACACACACAACACTCACACACACACGCACATGCTCGTGCCTTCATACACGAACCAGAAAATGAGATTGTTCTTAAAAACATAACCTTTTATTCCACGTAAGAACTTCAATATATTACACACACACACACACACACACACACACACACACACCAAACACATTTTTCAAATCCTTATATAAACGCACTCATGCATGGAAGACACAGTTTCGTGGAATCTTTGACTCTTTTACAAAAAGATAATCTGGGTTAAGGCTGATTAAAAACGTTTGTCCAATCAAATGGATATTTCGTTGTACAAAACAGATGTGTCACGATAAAATTATAGGGGTTTTGTTTTAACGCTTGGAGCAGATTGTCTAAATTGTTCTCTATTTGTAAAGGTACATTACCATGTAAATGAATTTGTGCGTTTATTTGTCTTGTTGTTCTAAATGGGACATAATGGAAGGATGAGGAACAGTGATACATTTCGTTTTGTCTTTTTCTAAAAATGTACACTAACAGAAAAAGACCCCCACCACCCCCCCCCCACCCCCCCCCCCCTCACCTTTCTTCAACAGTATCTGTGTGTGTGGGTGTGTGTGTGTGTGTGTGTGTGTGTGTGTGTGCGCGCGCGCGCGCGCGCAGGACGTGTGCTTGTGTGTCGTGCGTGCGTTGGCGTGCGTGCGTGTGCAGTGTGTGTGTGTGGGGGTGGGTGGGGTGTATGTTTGTATGTTGTGCGTGTGACGCCGGTGAGAGTCTTAGACAGGAAATTCTTTGTCTTATACAGAAGATTTTTCCTCTTCGACACAAAAATCGAAAATGTGAGGAGGAACAAAATGCAAGACGAAAGGGTCACAGAGATCTTTTTCTTCGGTTCCAAACATCCCCGTCCTGCACCCAGTGCAGGCACTATACTCACACACCCATGTTTTGTGATTCTGACTGTCACGTGTGTGGATATAAATAAGATCCGGTTTGCATGGGGCGGGGGGGGGGAGGGTGTTCTTGTTTTTTTTTCTGTCGGTTTCATGCACACCTAATCACCAGGGGCGAGGGACTAACCGTGCTCTAACAGCGAGTAGGCTCAGAAAGCGTGAGGGGAGCAATGGAGGAAGAGTGGCAAGGGAGGAGGAGTCTGAGGTATGGTGTGGGCGGGGGGGGGGGAGCATTTCTAACACGTCACCACACCGAACAGGAGAAGGCCACTACCCACACTGGGGTATGGAGAACTGCGCATGGTTTACGTTGGGTAACAAGGGAATCGATTCACCATTGTGAAGGGGTTTCTAACACACCTGAGTTGCTCGTCCCCAGTATCGGGATCG
>JADBJO010005772.1:148505-152038 GCA_016801955.1 Conus betulinus | reverse complement strand
GACCGTTAACTACTCAGTGAGTTGATGCCTGGTACTAGTTTACCTGACTCTGTCGTCCCTTCCATTCCTGTCTTTTTCCACGTCCCATCCTCAACTCATCGCCTTCCAACTTCTCTCCTCTCTCTCTCTTCAATCTCTCTCTCGGTCAGATACAAAGTCCGGTAGCTTTGGCAACGTCAGCGGTCCGTCGGAGTGAGTCTGCCGTTCCCCAACACAGCTTTTTCTTGGAGTTCCACTGCACCGGGCCAGAACTCACGCCGCAGGCTGTCGAAAGTGGGACAGGACTGAAGTACGTGGGCTGGGTTTTTGTTGGGCCATTACCACATGGGCAACTCATCTGTGTGCGATATGTTCAAGCGATAGAGGTGGGAGCGCAACTGTCAATGTCCAGTTCTTAGTCTGAAGATGACGACTTGTTGGGCACGCCTCAAGATGGTGTAATGTCATCCTTCTTTACCTCCACCTGTGTAGTCCCTTTCTCTCCATGCATGCTTCTCCTGAACTGGCTGCGGATGATGGTCTTATTCGCCTCTCTGTAGTATACAGCATGGGCTATTTGGTCTGAGACTCGTTTCAAGTTGACACGTTTTCGGGCAGCAAACACTTGACTCAGGCAAGATCATTTGTTCCCCATTCGGTTCGAAATGGGGAAAAAGGGTCAAGTCCCTACCCTGTCCTTTCTGTCCTGTCTCTGTCCTTTCCTGTCCCGCCCTGTCCTTTCCTGTACTCCTGTAACAAAGCTTACCCACTGCATTGTATCCTGCGTTGCAGAACATAAGTGGTCAAGTCAATGTGCGTGTGAATACTCACTGATGGGACATCTGGGAAGAAAATAAGACACGGCGTCGTTGTCATTTGTCTAAAGTTAGGGAGTCTCTGCTTTAGCAGAGTTGTATGTTAATTGTTGAGAAAGAATGGCAGAGAAAGGAAGAAGGGGGGGAACAGAGGGTGGGTGGGTGGGCGGGAAGACTGCTGAAGAATGGACAGGTGTGGGGAGGAGTGGAGGGAGTGGGAGGGATAGAAAGACTGAGGAATGGATAGTTGTGAATGGGGTCCATCTGAACTGATCGACCAGGTACAGACGATGGAGAGTGCAGACTTTTGAAAGAAATTAAACAAAAGAGAGGTGTGTTGTCCTTTTAATCTGAAAGACTAAGTAGGTAGGTGCAGGCAGAAAGAGAGATAGGGAGTGAAGGAATATGGGGGGGCGGGGGGTGGTGGGTGTACATATTCCTGGGAAAAAAAAAAGAGGAGACGAGATCCAGCGGAAGATGTATGACCATCTCAACTGATGGACCTTTATTTCACACGGAAGCTAAGACTCTAAGAAATCACAAGTGCATAAACCTGCCATCACAATACCTCTTGCTGGAATCGTTCTTGTCTGCTTTGAACTCTGAACATAATTATTCTTTATTCTTGTCATGCCAGCTCACGTGCTTATGCGGCAACTTTCAGTGTGACACTTATTCTGGGACGTCACGAAGGACACTTTTCTGCCTGGGCTATGCGACACCTAATATGTACATGTCGTACGTTTCATGTTGCTGAATGAGAGGGGACTCTTTCCCATTCTTGGCACGCCAGTATTTGTGATATAGTCTGGTGAACAATAAACCAACTTCTAACAATATGGACAGCAAGAACAATGGAACAATGCGTCTCTGGCGTGTGTGCACCCTGTGACTCTGACCCATAGCATGCACTGTTGACGAGCACCCCACAACCATCCACTTCTTCCCTCAGACTTGGTCCTCTGCCCTCTTTTCCCTGTCTCTTGTGTCCTACGCCTTACTCCCTCTTTAAATGTTCGTATGCCGTAGATGAAAAAAAAATGTTAGTTTTAAAATTTAGTTCCAGAAGCGTGGGAGGGAGGGTGGTGATAATGATGGGAGCTGAGTGCTGCCAAACACTCCAGCAACAGTTTATCTGGTTCTTCTTAAATTTCTCTTTTTTAATTCATTTATTTTATTCATTTATTTATTTATTTATTTATTCATTTATTTATTTATTTAATGAAAGAGGGAGGAAAACCGTCATTTTTGTATTAATTCTAGGTATGTCAATGAAGAAAACGATGATCATTGCGTCAGACTGTCTACACTTTGTTTCTTTCTTTCTTTTGTTTTGTAACTCCAGACTGCTGTTCCTTGCCATAGCCATGCACCTAGCGCATGTACAGACACGCGTTGTGTACAATTCAGTGGTGGAAATATACACGCTGTGCAAGAATTAGAACCAAGTCTGAAAGGCAATGGAAGAAAGCATTTTGAACTGGTCGCATAACAATGCGAAGGAAAAGCAAATGACACCAGACTCTTAGATCTGCTCTCTGTTTTCTCATCACACACACACACACACACACACCACACACACACACACACACACGTCACTTCACAGGAAAAAAAACAGGAGATACGCAGTGTAAAATATTGACCTCTATTCTTATTGTAGTGAAACTGTGCTCGTGTGCGCGAGAAAGAAAAAGAAGAGATTTGCCCCGAACAGAAAGTATCAACAAAAGGTAAAAAGAAAACGCAGCTGATCAAACTGACTGTCATTGATGTGTTGGGAGAGATCGGGTTCCTCAGTGAACACACTGCATAGGTCTGTTTATGTCTCAACGCAGTTTACGTTTCACACTCTCTTTTATCCCCCTTCCCCTTCCCTACGCTGCTCTCTCTCCTGCCTGTTTTCGATGTGCCCTGGTTAATATTAATTGTTGTTAATAGTGTTCATTCCTTTCCTGTCTTTCGGGGAGTTTTTCCACTGAAGTCATACGGTAGGTATGTTTTTGGAAGCGTAAGGGGGCTTTGGGGAGACAGGGAATCAGTGGGGTGTCGGGAGGTGTCGGTGGTGGTCGGAAGATGGCACAAAAATATGCCTCCTCGGTTGGCCCGAATGTGTTAATCTTAATTTCTAAATATTACAAGTTGATTATTTTCAGCCTTTATCTCCTTTAACAGTAGGTACAGGTGCGGCAAAATGTACCAAAAGAAAATTGAAACAACTGCCGCAGTCGGTGCGGCAATTAGTACCATTGGAACAAATTGCCGCGTTGGAACAAATTGCGCTGCATCACAGGGAGGTGGGAAGTGTTGATCCGAGTTTGTTTTCAGAGGGGTTCGTCCTGACTGTATATAAGCGGATTTAGGTTGTGCCGTTTGCTGTGGAACCTCAGTTTGCACACCAGGCTAAGGCTGTTCCACACCGACGTCGAGTCCGTGTTATTGTACGGTTCGGTGACTTGGAGACGCACAGAGAGCCTGGACAGCAAGTTGCAAGTCTCCATCAACACCTGTCTTCGCCAGATCCTGCGCATCAGATGGCCAGAGCGAATCTCCAACGAGGAACTGAAGCGCCGGACGAAGCAAGACCCAATCACCAAGAGTATCCAGATGAGGAAGTGGGGTTGGGTTGGACACACTCTGCGTAGAGGACAGGCCCACATCCCAGGCCACGCCTTGGACTGGAATCCACAGGGGAAGCGGAAGAGGGGACGACCAGTCCCCACCTGGAGAAGAACTCTGCAG
>JADBJO010005772.1:136005-146005 GCA_016801955.1 Conus betulinus | reverse complement strand
ATACATATAGATCTGCCTTCGAGAGGGATTGCGATAGTTTCCTCGTGCAGCTAGTGAAGGGTTTTCATACTCATGCAGCTAGTGAAGGGTTTTCATATTTATGATATACATTTTCTCATTTACTTCATCTTCAAGTTTTTTTTTTCCTCACAATTTCAAATCTTTGCCAAATAGTCATTACTATAATGATGGAAGAATTGTTAACCTGTCAACCTGCACTTGTTTTCCCCCACTACTTTATTGTTCAGCATTATATTGTTTGGTCAATCAGTGGGTGATTGCATCTCTTAGGAGATCCAAGGAAAAGTTTGTTCTGCACAATTCTTAGCCGCTGACAATGCTTGGGTTATTGAACAGCAGAGCTGACCACCACAGACTGTTCCATATCTTTTGATCTCCCTTGCATCCTTAAATGGATCCTCAAGCATAGGCTCCAAAGATTGTCCTTTACATTTTATACTGTTTGCATAATGTTTTTAGTTTTCAGCAACTTTTTTTTCCCCTCTCCACACTTTCGTTTTGTTTAATTCTACTACCTTTCGCTGGCTGCTTTGGGGGTGCTGTTGGATTCTTTTTTGAACCCTTGGCGTCGGAACACCACAGAATTATGGACTGTGGTGTGTCTCTATCTGACGCCAAGAGCACAGACTCAATCAGCCGTGTCTCTCTGATGAATCTGATCCAGCGGATGAAAGTCCTCAGAACAGGCGATACATATAGATAAAGTCCTCAGAGCAAGGCGATACATACAGGCGATACATATAGATAAGTCCTTAGAGCAGGCGATACATATAGATAAGTCCTCAGAACAGGCGATACATATAGATAAGTCCTCAGAACAGGCGCATACATATAGATCTGCCTTTCGAGAGGGATTGCGACAGAGCAGGCGATACAGCCTTCGAGAGGGATTGCGACAGAGCATGCGATACATATAGATCTGCCTTCGAGAGGGATTGCCATAGTTTCCTCATGCCGCTAGTGAAGGGTTTTAATATTTATGATATACATTTTCTCATTTTACTTCATCTTCAACTGTTGTTTTTTCCTCACAATTTTCAAATCTTTGCCAAATCATTACTATAATGATGCCAAAATTGTTAATCTGCACTTGTTCCACCCCCCTGTGTGTTCCCCCCCCCTCCCCCCACTACTTGATTGTTCAACATTATATATATATATATACACACACGCGCGCTGAGGTAGAGACAGACAGGTCAAGGGGGCATGAAGGTGCATTGGGGTGTAAAGTGTTCCTTTAAGGGAGAAAGAGGAGTCGTGATCCTAGGGTTGCAGGTTCGAATTTCGGTACAGGGGGATTTTTTTTTTCCCGCGGAGTTAACATTAGTTCTGACTCTATTCCCCATACAGTCCTTCGAATGAGACTATAAAACCGAGGTTCCGTGTGTGAACGCACGCACAACATCTTGCACACATGTCAAATCCCATCACCAACTTTCGGAAGAGAAGGCCAGTTTGGCCGTTGGTATGGATGACACGTTTACACATATATAGCATGCACCTTCCCCGAGGATGGAATATGGCTGCCTTAAAGGCGGGAAAAAAATGGCATCATACACACAAAACTCCACTGCCTGTCTACACACAGGCAGTGTCCGCGCAGGAGTATCGGCCTGCGTACGCAGAAAGAAAAAAAGAAAGAGAATGGTGTGGTCAACTTTGTCGAGAAACCTCGGCCCCTTTCCACCGGGTGCAGTTAATATATGTGTGTGTGTGTTAGGAGGTGGAGGCATAATAGAATGTTGGTTTCCTTCACACACACACACACACACACACACGACGACGGTGTGCACATAAAACGCCCTCACGAAGATGTTAGCTGGAGTGAACCTCCTTATTTCCTTGTCTCCATTTTTAGATCGAATCCTGCTGTTCTGGAAAATCTTACTGACAACATGGCGATGATCATGCGGTTAAGCAGAGATTCAAGGGAGAGCAGGCCCTAAACCAAGAAACACAACCGATAAGAACTGCCTAACAGTGTACTTTCGAAGGGGGCCTTTGTATGCAAAATTATCAGCATCTAGCTAGCAGCCGTTTTTTTTTTAAAAAATCATAATGAATACTTATAATAATAAATATTTATATAGCGCTTATCTCGGTTAGAGACTAAGCTCTAAACGCTTTACAAAACCACACTCGTTACACAACGGACTGCCTACCTAGTCGTTTTCCCGTGTCATCTAGTCCATATCATTCAATATCGTTCGCTCAAATTCCTTACTTCCTTCATTCTTCCATTTCTTGCGCAGGGTAACATGCTATGTTTACGTAACGTGTCATCACTCAATACCAACGGTCAAACGGCCTTCTCTTCCGAAAGTTGGTGATGGGATTTTACGTGTGTGCAAGATGCTATGCGTGCGTTTCACACATTGAACCTCGGTTGCCTCTCGTTCTTAGTCTCATTCGAAGGACTGTATTGGAAATGGAGTCAGAACCAATGTTACAACTCCCAGGGAAAAATCCCCCGGTACCGAAACCGGCCAGGTAGGCTGCCAAGGAAGAGAAGAAGTCGTCAGGATTTCCCAGCTCCACTTTCAATTGCTCTCCAAAATTCACAGGGTTTCAGCTTGCGGGAAAAAGAAATTGAGCTTGTGCTTTGTAACATATAGGCCGTCTCGGCATGTCCTCTTCTTCTGCGTACGCAGGCTGATACTCCTGCGGACACCCCACTGTTTAGAAAGCAAGGATTAATCCCATCTACTCAACAAAGGGAGTGGAGTGTGTGTGGTGTATGACCATTTTTTTTTTATCCTGCCATTAAGACAGCCATACTCCCAAAGTTTGGGGAATCTAGGCATGTCGACGGCCGCCATTTTTTCGGATAGTACGATTGGATAGACAGGACACAGGGGCTTGTTTGCTTGTGTCTTTTCAGATGCTTCTTCTTCAGATTCCTAATTGCCGCTCCGATAGAGGGTTATGGTTTCAACCGTTTTGCCTGTTGGTTTGTTTGTCTGTCTGTTCGGACAAACATCTTGCTAAAACGACTCGACAGATGTCTTTTTACCCAAAAAGTAGAGGAAAGTTCCGAGAATGACCCAAAAGTCAAGCCAGTAAATTCTAGTGCGGATCCTTTTCCGGATCTGGGATCCAAAGAGCAATGCAGGATCTTGTCCAAGCAACCTTTGCAAAAAAAAATCTTTTGACCTTCACTTGGTGAGAAAAATGGAATGTGGCCCAAGAACCGAATCCATTACACATTGGTGCGGATCCTGATTGAAGTGCGGGTCCGGGGTTTCGTTTGACTTTGGTAGAAGTCTGCGTTCTGCCACGTTCCCTTTCCGATTCAGTTTTCGTGCTGTGTCCGGGTGGCTTCTGGTTCATGGCTGGCCTGTCGCCTGATGGTGATCGCAGTTTGTGGACTGTGGAGCGCCATGAGCATTGATGGCCATCACGTGGGGTGGGGGTGCTTGCTGCTCTGGCTTCTTTTTATCTTCAGGCCATGCTGGCATTGAGGACAAACATGTTCCCGATCGCTCGCGAGACCACGACGCGCGCGCGCGCGCGGCCGCACACACACCCACACCACACACACACACACACACACAACACACACTTGCACGCGCACGCATGTTAAGCGCGCATGTGCACACCACCATCACGAACACACTCATGGCTCGCACCCATGCTATCTTCGTCCGTCATCATCATCATCATCATCATCATCATCATCATCATCATCATCATCCATCGTTATCATCAACATCATCACCACTACCACCATCATTATAATTCCGTCTGGATAAAGGCTGTTCATTTTTCGCAGCAAACCATGATGCTACCTTAGGCACTTCCCATCTGACCCCTTTTAAAAAAGAAGCCACTTCAAATCCCAAAGATTACATTTTTTTTTTCATATGGAATCGATGTGTGTTTTTTTCAATGTATCACGTCAACGTTTAAACAATACAACATTAATATCTGAAATAAGATCATCGCATCATTTTAATACATATGATATGCTTTTTTGAAATCAGATGTCCACTTGATTGCGTTTATCGGAAAGGAAGCCACGTTGCTTTTTCTCTGCTTTTTGTTTGGGTTCTTAGGCATTTTGGCATTTAATAATAAAGGTGGGCGACAGCTCTGTACAGTAGACATGAAGCTCTCTGGTAACAGTACCACATGCAACATTGTTAACACACACACACACACACACACACAGCAACACACACCACCCACACACACACACACACACACAAAACAACCAACCAAACACAACTCCAAAAAACGTTCTAACCAACTCTTCTTTCTCTTCGGTGCTCCTTTGTGTGTGGGCACACAAATCGATCTTTCAAATGCCCCGAGATTCTTGCTAGAGCCATCCGAAAGTCTGCACCTAAGCCGACAAAATATCATCAGAAAATAATTTGTCCGTTTGAAAAGAAACGAAGTCTGAACACGTCAATTACTTTGTTTTAACTCGACACCAAATGAGACCTCTTTATATTTCCAGTCTGCCCCCGGAAGTCAAATGGCCATTTTGTGATCTACGATTCTGGCGAAAAATGAGTCGGCTGGTTCCGATATTGCATTTATGTCGTAGCAAAACACTCTCAACACCACACAGCAGCACCCTCACAACAACAACAACAACAACAACAACAACACAAGCCTCTCTTCTCAAACTGGGCAGTCAGCATTTACACATCGTCCAGCCGACTGTTTCTTATACGATTCATTTTTTTTTTTTTTTTTTTTTTGCAGTGGCCAGTTTACGCGCCCGCAGTTAGTGGGACTGATGTTTGTTACAGTTTCTTCTTACATAGCCCAGGAGCACTTTGGAATGTACAAACCATCTTGACCCGGATGGTGAATTGGTAAAGGGTACTTTTGGTTTCTTATGATAGGGCCGCCTGAAGAAGCGAATAAATTCATCAAACCAGTATATGTTAACGTTTCCGTGCCGGTGGGGGGGGAAAACTGTAAAGTAAGTTGGGGGCATGATCAGGGTGAACTTGACAAGACCACGCCCTTGGAAACAACCCCCCCCCCCCCCTCCCGCACACACACGACACCCCACCAAAACAAACAACACTACTGGAATGGGAACGGAAAGCACAGGAATAGGACCAGGTCCATTGCGACCAGAGTAAGTACTGACCAGTCCGACACTTACCTCCACCCTCCCTCTTCCCCTCAACTCCCCTTCCCCAGACTTTGCCCTCTCCCTCTCCTCTCCACCACCACCCCCCTCACTCCCCCCTCCCCTCCAGTGGCAAAAAAACAGGACCAACAACGATGCTCCCCTGGAGATCTTGCCTTCAAGCTGTGTGCCAACGCCCACGGGCAGCACACACTGGTGCCGTAGTTGCACGTGCTGTTTTTTTTTTCTCGGGGGGGGGGGGGGGGCTGCGCATCAAATCAGAACGAAATAGAAGATCTAGGAGAGGGAGGCTCATAGGGTCATACATCGAACTCGAACTGAGCTGGGCCTTGTTTGAGACATCGGTAGTTGTGTGGAAAGAAAACGATGACCTGGGTGGCGTCAAACGTAGCAGGTCACCCACCCCTTGGAGTGTCTATTCTTCAGTGAGGGACCTTGACAGGTGTGTTTTCTGGGGATCCACAACAGTCATACACCGGCAGCGGGGCTTACTACACCATACTACCTACACGACAGATTGCCCTCACTAAACATGCTCATCTAGCACTGAAGACAACAAAAGAAATGTAAACACACACACACCAATACACACACCCACAACACCACACACCTGCACTGACATCCAATTCCTGATGTCCACACACACACACACACGACACACACCACGCACGCAGCGCCCCCACCTTCACGCCCACCCGTCACACACGCACGCACACACTCGCGCTCACACACACACACGCACCTCCGCAAACCGCAACGCATGCATGCACGCATGCGCGCGCGTCGCCCAGCACGCACAGCTCGCACGCAACGCCACACACACACACCACACACCCACACACACACACACTCACACTGTGTCCTGGGAACTCCGCCTCGGTCGGCTCCTCGTCGCGTTTTCTCTCCTGCTCTCGTGCGCGCTGATGTCTGTGGGTACAAATCTGTCCCCTTGCTCTCTGTTTCGCATAGACATGACGCTAGTGTATTACAACCTGATTATTCTTATTAGTTACCATCCGTGCTAAACGCTTTTTTCCATGAATATCAATATTCCAATTCCCCTCATTTTCCTTTTTTTTCAGGCTGTTTTTGGATCACTTTACGCGCTTTGAGCGCACTCGCACTGGATCACTAACGAAGATATAATGGAAAGTCCTTGTGTGTGTTTCCAATTGTTTCCCAGTTTGTCTTTTATGCTGCTTACATTATTTGCCCACACACTCACACACACACACACACATCACACACACACACACACACACACACCCCACACACACGACTGCTTCCAAGTGTTTATGGTGATTGGACATGGAATAGCAGCAGTTCTCATCAAAGACATTGACCGACTACAGGTAAGTGGTTGGTGCATGTCCTGATTTCGTGTTTTGCGTTCGGAGATGTTGGAGATTGTTGCTTGTCTTAAGCTGTAGTGAGAGGGAGGGGACTTAAGGCAAATGCCGTTGTGAAGTTCGCGCTTGCCTGAGTGTGTGTGTGTGTGTGTGTGTGTGTGTGGTGTGTGTGTGTGTGTGCTGTGTGTGTATGTACGCATGCGCGCCCTGCTTGCTTGCCCTTGCGCGCGCCAGCCTGTGTGTGTGTGGTGTGTGTGTGTGTGTGTGAGGACCCCCCCCCCCTCCCGTTGTCAAATGCCCATAGCAATCGTTGCGTCTTAGGCTGAGTGTGGTGAGTTTGAACCACTCGGGGAATCCGGTATGGAGCGCAGAATGAAGTTTAAGGTCTTCTTCCTAAAAACCTCACCAGGGATAACCCTACACCCCCCCCTCCCCCCTCTCCCCCCCACCTTCCTCCCGCCTCCTTAAAACAGAGGACATCTTTCCTGTGAAGTAATAAGGCCAAAATAGGTTAATACGGCTCTGTGTTCAGTTGCCATTTGGCGAATCTTGCAAAATTTTTGTTTTTCTTTAATTTAATGATCTCTGACCTTTGACGTTTAAGAAAAGAGGCTGAAAGGGATGAGGTCTGAAGACGAGTGAGGGTCCGGACGGTACCTAAACTTGAGGTCTGCCCAGCTTTTCACCGCGTTAACCCCCCTCTGTGTCCACCCATCTTCAAACTGATAGGTGATTCAGATCAGAGACACTCAGCATGCCAGAAGGAAAGCATTAGCCTCCGCCTGTCATGATGTCACACACTAGACACCAGTTGGGACCTCATGCTCACCCTCTACGGCCATTCGACGACTTACTGGGCCTTGAACCTTAAACCATAACTTGTTTTGGTCTTTGTTGTTGTTGTTGTTTTTTTCCCGACACCACCATTTTATTCCAGTAACAGGGAGAGCTTACCTCTGCGCATAAAGAGGTACATTGCGCGGGAGATTTTCACACACACACACACACACTACACACACCCACACACACACACCACACACACACACACATCACACTACCCACACACTGCTCACCCACACACACACACACACCACACACACACTACACACACACACACACCACCCACAATCACACACACACACACTACCTCACACACACACACACCACACACAATACACACACACACACACACACCACACACCACTACACACACACACACACACACACCCACACACACTACACACACACCCACACACACACACACACACACCACTACACACACACACACACACACACCACACCACACACACACACACACACACACACACACACACATACCCTACCACACACACACACACCACACACCACACACACACACACCAACACGTTACACAACACCACACACACACACACACACACACACCACTACCACACACACACTACACCACACACACACACCACACCCACACACACACTCACTCACACACTACACACACACCCACACACACACACACTACACCTTACACACACACACACTACCCACACACACACACACACACACAACACACACATACACACACTACACACCCACACACACACACACACACACACAACCACACCACACACACACCACACGTCACACACACACACACACTACACGTACACACACACTACCCCCACACACCACACACCCACACACACACTACACCCACACACTACACACACACAACACGATCACACAGCACAACACACACACACTACACACACACACTACGCCACCACACACACACTACACACACACACACACACACACACACACTACACACACACCCCTACACACACACACACTACACCACACACACACACACACACACACCTGCACACACCTACACACACACACACACCACACACACACACCACTACACACCCACACACGACACTACACACACACACACAACACACACACACACACACACACACACACTACACACACACACACCACACTACACAACACTACACACACACACCACACACACACACACACACCCACACACACTACACACCACACACACACATACACACACACCACACACACACACACACACCACACACTACCACACACACACACAACACACACACACACAGCACCACACACAACCACACACACTACACACACACCACACACACACACACACACACCACACACACACACACCTACACACACACACACACAACCACACACACACACACACACACACACACACACAACACACACACAACACACACACATATATATATCTATATATATACTGATATATTATAGATATATATAAGATATGATAGACATATTTGTGCATGACCTACGTATACAAATTAATGATACATAAATATTTTCCACTACGCACCTCCTCCATCCCCATTCTCTGGTCTCTCTGGGCATTTCGCCTCAGTTGGAAATACAATCATTCCATAGACGTGAAAAGCCACAACACATCACACCAATGCCGGACAATGAAACAAAACAAATAACTGAATAACAAAGCAGCAGTGCAGATAGAAGCATAACCTTCACATGCTGTACCTATCCACTTATCCTCTTACCCCTCACCTTTTTCCTCCCCCCTCCCACCTCGCCCCCCTTTCCCCCATCAAGCCACCCCCGACTCTCTGCTACATACATTGCATTCACAGAGCACTAGAGAAGCATATATGTAACCAAGCAGAAAACTAGAGTATTTTGGATTTTTATTGGTCGGTCTGTTTTGTTTGTTTTGAAGAAAAACAATTGGTTCACCACTGTCTGCACATTCTGTGCTTATTTCCTCTTTCTAGCCTCTCTCTTTTAACTCTGCCTTTCCTTTTTAAGTTATCCTCCTTCCCTGGTGCCTTTTTTCTCTCTCTCTCTGATGTTGTGCCCAGTCTTCTCTCTATGTCCCAGAAGGACTTTGCATTTATGTTTCTCATAGAGTTTGATGACGTAATCACCTGGCTGTTGTTTGTTGTATTCTGGAGACCATGTGGTTGGACTGTATATGTTGACCAGGGGAAACTTTTTTCTGGCCAGTCTGTTGTGTCTGTTTGCCATCCTGTGTGGCTGTTTACCATTTTGTGGTGTCCGTTTGCCATTCTGTGTGGCTGTTTGCCATTTTGTGGTGTCTGTTTGCCATTCTGTGTGTCTGTTTGCCATGTTGTGGTGTCAGCTATTCTGTGTGTCTGTTTGCCATTTTGTGGTGTCATTTTGCCATTCTGTGTGGCTGTTGGTCATTTTGTGGTGTCATTTTGCCATTCTGTGTGTCAGTTCGCCATTTTGTGGTGTCATTTTGCCATTCTGTGTGGCTGTTTGCCATTTTGTGGTGTCTGTTTTGTCTTCCCGTTTATTTTTAAGAACTATAACATTCTCAATTGTTTGATTACTTTTTTTTTTATCCCGGGGTTGATAAAAAATTAGCTCAGGACAATGCCATACGCTCCCAACACCGCCTGGTTTCATCAGGCTTAAAGACGCCAGTAAGTTAGT
>JADBJO010005772.1:113505-118505 GCA_016801955.1 Conus betulinus | reverse complement strand
TCTCTCATTTTCAGGTTTTACTCTTCTTCTTCTTCTTCTTCTCTTCTTCTTTCTTCTTCTTACTCTCCCTCTCTCTCCGCCGTGCTGTAGAGGGAGACGGGTATAAGGATCCTATGAATCTCATTAATCATGCGACATAAAACTCCCCCACCCACTCTCCGGTCGCCCCTTCAGGGGAGGGCAGTATTTCGGTACAACAAAGGCACGTGTCATTATCAGCGGCCGTAGTTAACGTAATGGACTCACCACTGACAGGATGAACCCTGCCGTCCCATTAGTCACATCTTGGCGAGAGAGAAGGGAGGGGCAAGGGAAGGGACGGGGTGGGGGTGAGGGTTGTCGATGCCGTATGGTTATTCTCTGGAGCTGAATGTGACCGTGAGGTCAACCAGGAAGACAGGCACAACACGATCCATTTTACCCACGTCATGGGATACGATTTTCAGAGTGTGGCTCGAATTTCCTGACCAAACACTGCATGTGTCTGTCTTTCTCTCGGGCCTGGTTGACACCAGGGTGTATCATGAGAGGAAGAGTGTGGAGATAGGTTACAGTGTTTGAAAACAAACTGGGGAATTCCAAAGCGTCACGGTCATCATGCTCATCCTCCCCACTCGTCATGGGAGAGGGGACAGGAGTCAGAAGGGCAGAGGTGGGGTTGGGGGTGCTGGTCTCAAATTCTTTGGCCGTTGATGACCTCCTCACATGGTGGAGGATTGTAGTTTCCATTTGGCTTCTTCAAACCGTAACAGTGGTAAGTTTGTGTCCAAATCGTCAGGTGAACGTGGTGGCGTCATGAGGAGGCAGTCTCCTACTCACACACATGCTCCACGACCGAGCAGTTATTGTTGTGAACAGGAGCTAAGTAGGTGGTGCCCCCGTACATGTTCCATCACAGCAGGCAACACCGAACACAACCGCAGCGAATCGGCAGCAGCGCAGTGCCTTCTCCGACGAGTTGCCTAGTGGCGTCTGGGTATTGACTTCTCCCCGTGAAGCGTAGCGCTGGAACCGCAACAGGACAAACTTAGATGCGGCTGTGAACTGTGAATGCGAGGTCAAGAATCAGCGTCGTGGGGATAGGATAGAGTCATATGGGGTGGGGGGTGGGGGGAAGGATAAGACTGTCCACCAAAAGTTTGTGTCACTCTTCAGAGAAGATTGTCGCTCTAAGTACTGAATAGCACTAATCATTCTGGAGGGGAATGTGGGGACAGGAGAGGGATTCAACTCGGTCTTGCTCCGTGACTTGACGCAATTATTGTACCCTTTGTGGAGACACAGCAAGGCTGTGTCCTGGGCGTAACTGAATCTAAACAGATGGCACTGAACATCACCGAAATGACTCGGCAGCATCGAAGGGTCTTCCCTGGTGAGTTGCCTCGTGGTGATCTCACACTTGATAGTCTCTCCGTGGACTGCTGGGGCTGTGACCGGTCCAGTGTGGGCGTGGCAGAATGTGGGGAGGTCGGGTCGGGATGAACTGGGGTGGGTGTGAGGGGGTTGGGGTGGTAATGATGCTGAGACACACACAGGAAAGGGTAAAGAAGGACAGGGCAGGAGGTAAATGGAAAGACGAAAAGGGAGAACGGAAGTTGACAGAGAGAAAAAAGAGAGAGAATTAGAGAGAGAGGGAGAGGGAGAGAGAGGCTCTGTATGTGGTTTTGCGTTGTGTGTGTGTGTGTGTGTGTGTGTGTGTGTGTGTGTGATCACGCACGTGCTTGCGTGTGTGTTCTTTGTGTCTGTATACGAGGGTGGGTTAAGAAAGGAACGGGTAGGGGCATCATTTATCAGCATTCATGACGTACACGAAACAGTCGATCTGAAATGTGAAATGCGTGTATTAAGAGTTCGTCTGCTATGCGGCTTTTCACAAAACGTGGGTATGTGTTTCTACTCGCTCCTACCCTCACCTCCTCAACCTTATTCTTCCACCTCCCTGACCCCCTTCCTTCCCCATCACCCCAGTGCCTTCCCCCTCCCGCCGTCCAACAAATAAAAGGAAGATGTCACTCGCTGCGGTGACATGCTGAGGAAGGCACGGCGGCCAGTAGCTGGGAGTTAATAAGCCTTGCTGCACTTCGGCCCTAGAGTCAGACCAACCGCCAAGACAGGCGAATAGCCTTCCCTCCTCCTACCTTCCCTCCAAAACCCCTACTCTTTGCCCCCTTCCTCCCTGGCCCCTCCGCCCCTCTGCCGGTTCAAATCCCGCCTGATGAAGTTTGAATCCACTTCCTCCTCCGCCTGCATTCCTGCGTCCCTCCCGTCATTTCCTCTGCTGCAGGTTGAGTAATGGCCTGGTTCAGAGGTGGGTGACATAAAGACGACCCTCAGAACATCATTCATTTCAGCAACAGGTACACGGCGACAAAGTCATCCCTACCAACATGTCACGAAAAAAACGGGAACACGAACAAGCAGGATGGGACAACAAGAGAAACTGGCAAATAGCAGCGCAGCAAAATGATGCCACACTGCTATCTGCCTGAGTATTAGATGTCAGATTAACGTCCTACTGGCATGACGCCCTTAAGGACATCGTGTCACAGACCGAAACATGTAGAGCAGGACGTCGGGTCGTTCCCAGGGGTCTTGGCATGGTTACGGACGGGGTCTGTCCCATCTTGTTCTGGTTGTCGTCCCAGACTGGAGTTCGGGTCCTGTTCTTTCTTCCTGCTGAACTGGTGTCCAGCACTCGGTTCTGGTTCCGTGTAAACTGATGTCCACTCTGTGGTGTTGGTCAGCCGACTGTAGCGTCAGTAGTCTTCGGCACGTCCACATATAAAAAGGCCTGTTTTCAGGGTTATCGTGCGACCTTCTTCATTTTCGGGTGGGTGGCGATGGTCTTCTACGCATGATGCCGCCTCGAAGAGGGAGGGGGGAACGGAGGTCACGTCTGTGGTCCTCACTGACTACGGCCGCCGAGAGAGCGATTTTTCAGTCCAGTCTCGTGAGGAGTGCCCACTATGCCGACCTGAAAACATGGTTTGACCGATCACGGTTATCCCAGTCAGGCAGCGTTCCATCGCCGACGGCTCACGTCTCCAGGAGCTGTCCCCCCGGCGACCCCCGGTGGAAGGTTGACTGTGCCATCTGACGTTGACCTCTCACATCAACGCCCTTTGGGAGAGGCCCTGCCACCTCTTCCTCAGCACCCCCTGTTACGTCGCCTCACAGTCAGTGGTGACGACATGTCTTCACGAGGTGAAGACGTCCATGTATACGAGGATTCCTTATTCGATCCCGGTCATTTTAGCTTGCAAGACGAATGTTTAGCGCCAACTGCACTTTCGCTCCAGTGACTCGGGATCGATTCCTGGAGCTCCACCGGACTGGACTATGCTTCCGGAACCTCAGAGCATCGAAGATTTGACATAACTGCAGAATGTGGGCTGGATCTAAGGACCAGTAACACACAGGCCTTCATCCTTGAAGGTTTGAAGTCTGTAGAGGCGGGTAAGGCGCTGGCTGTGAAGAATGGACAAAAAAAACGGTGGACAGCCGACAGGTCCTAGAGCTTTTGGCGCAAAACTTTAACCAGGAATTATGAAAGTCGTAACGGTGAATTCGGCGTCCCATGTGTGGGACGTTTGCTTAAAATAGATTAAAAATCAATTCGCGAGTTTCGGAGTTTGTAATACGAAGCTTGAAGAAAGTAATTTTGTATTGGAAGAGGCGTGGCCGGATCAGTCAAAGGAGTGAATGAGGTGGTTAAAAGGGGGTCTGGAGGTCTTCGTCCAGTGGGAGTGCAGGGGGTGCGTGCCCAAGATGACATTTTTGCCACCCAAGGGGAGGGGTGGGATCCAGAAATTTGGGACCCCCCCTCACACACACACACACACACACACACACACACACACACACACACGCACACACACGCACACACACACACGCACACACGCACACACACACGCACACACACACACACACACACACACACACACACACACACACCCTCGTCCGGTCCTGGATGATATTCACAGCACAGCTCCGGTAATGATTCCAGTGACATTAAATAAACCCTGCCCATGATTCTGTTTGAAATTCTTTGTATTCGTGTATTGACTCCAGATCTGGTTTTCAAAATCATCAACGCTAATGCAAGAAAGGTTTGACCAGTTGACATATGACGGTTGATTTTCCTCTTTCCAACAGGTTACTGAGGTATGCCAATTGCAAGTATATTCTCTCACATCAGTATACCCCCCATGAATGGACGGGTAGAAAATGGCAAGGTGAAGTGCATTAAACATTCATGACTGTGTAAATGCAAATACATTTTTGTGTGCACGTGTGTAGTGTACACGTTTTTAGATGAAGGCTGCCAGTTGAAAATACGCAAGAATTGGCTATGAGGGGACGCACACATCATATCACTAAACGTGAAGCATGGAAAACTACCTCTTCTGGTTTGCAGAATGCGTTGAATGCCTTATGATGCTAACATGCCAATAGCATTAGATGCCCCTGTAGAAAGAAAATGTTAACGTGGGGTCTGTTGTCCCTTCATGAAACACTAATTACCTGACACGCCCTCAGAGGTGGAAACGTGGTCCAATGGACAATACACTCGCATCCAAACCGAGAGATTCCTGGGTTCGTGGCTCAGCTTCTAATGCTCATACACCTTTCCACTGGACCTTAAATGGCGGTCTGGGTGTTAGTGTTTCGAGTGATGCAATTAATCGATGTCCCGTGAGATGCTTGCACGTGCCGCACGTAACAGAACCCACGACAAGAGGTGAGTTGTTCGAGGGAAAAAATTATTCAGGAAAATCCACATCTGAAACTTGTGGGTGCAAGTCGCCGGATAGAGCCAAATGTGTGAAGTGTACAGCAAGTCTTTTTTTTTTTTCTCTCATTTGCCAGGTCAGTCTGTGTATACACCTATTTAAGTGGTTGAGCCCTCTTGAGGCATATTTACACTATGCGCATGAGAACCATGTGCACGTCAAAGACCCCACGGCCCATGTCAGCATTCAGAGGGTGACGGGAACACA
>JADBJO010005772.1:98505-111005 GCA_016801955.1 Conus betulinus | reverse complement strand
CGGTGTAGACTTGAAAAGCTTTGGGGGGGGGACGGGGATGGCGGGGTGGGGGTTGGGTGGGGGTTAGATCTCAGGGTTATTGCACTGGGCGCATACACGCATTTGCACGCGCATATAAAAAAAAATGTAGAAACGGGCTCCCCCCCCCCCCCCCCCCCCCTTCACCCCCCCCCCCCCCCCAACATCGACGTATACACGCATACACCACACACACACACACACACACACACACACACACACACACACACACACACACACACCACACACACACACACACACACACCAAGAGAGCGGGTCTATTGTAGCTCTCTGTCTCTCTTTTTTTTCTCTCATTTTTTTTCTGATTTCATCCTCTCCTCTCTCTCTCCTCTCTCTCTCTCTCTCTCTCTCTCTCTCTCTCTCTCTCTCTCTCTCTCTCTCTCTGTGTCCCCATACATCTCTCTCACAATCCGCCAGAACCCCCCCCCCCTTTTTTTTCTCTCTCTCTCATTGTCTGTGTCTGTCTCTATCTCTGCATCTCATCTACTGTCTGTCTGTCTTTGTGAGTGTGTGTGTGTGTGTGTGTGTGTGTGTGTGTGTGTGTGTGTGTGTGTGTGTGTGTGTGTGTGTGTGTGTGTTGTTTGTCTTTTTGTCTGTGTCTTTCACCTATCTTTCTCTGACTCCTCCCCGTACCTCCCTCTCTCTTTCAAATGTACTCTCTCTCTCTCTCTCTCTCTCTCTCACTCACACACACAACACACACACACACACACACACACACACACACACACACACACACACACACACTCATTCACACTCTCTGTCTGTCGTGGTCCACCCGTCTGTCTGTCTGCCTGTCTGTCTCAGTTTCCTTCCTCTCTCTCTCTCTCTTACCCCCCTCTCTCTCTTTTCTGTGTCTCCCCCACTTTCCCCCTCTCTCTGTCCCCTTCCACTTCCTCCTTCTCGCTTACACACACACACACACACACACACACACACACACACACACTCACAGAGACAGAGACAGAGAGAGAGAGAGAGAGAGAGGAGAGAGAGAGAGAGATTTTATTTATAAATTGCTTCGCGAATGCGAACGTTTTCTTGCAGTCATGTTTTTTTTTATTTAGATAATTTCTTTCACCTACATAAATTGTTCTTGCACTTTTTGTTTTTTTCATTGTAATAATTTCTGTCACCTACATAAATTTGTTCTTGCACTGTCTTTATATTCGTTGGTGAAACGAGTGTAAAAAGTCAAACTGGTGCGTATGTTCCTCTCTGTCCCCTCACTAAAGACTTTCCTTGTCTCTCTGTCTCTCTCTGACTGTCTGTCTGTTTGTCTCTGTCTCTGTCTGTCTGTCTGTCTCTCTCCCCATTCCATCCTGCCCCCCCCCCCCCCCCACCACCACCACCTCTCACCGCCATCTCACTCGCTATGGGTATGCCGGGATATCTTTGAAGATGAACTGACTCCCTGAACGTACCTTCAGAAGAGATTATGCAGGAGAAAATTGCCCCTCTTTGGTCACTTTCTATGACTGCGTTTTTATGTTCCATAAAACGAATTCAGTTGTTCTGTTTCCAGTGTCGAACCTTCAAGCTTTATCGGTGTAACCTGGCGACTAGACGTTGGAACTGCAGCCCTGAAATGAGTACTAGCTACCTGTTCTTACGTGTTATTTGCCTTTTGCAAGTCGATGCAATCATCCTCTTTCGGTCGTGCATGTGTGTGTGTGTGTGCTCCGATCCGTGTGTGTGTCGTGTCGTGTAGTGTAGTGTGTGTGTGTGTGTGTGTGTGAGTGTGTGTGTGTGTGTGTGTGTGTGTGTGTGTGTAAATTTAACGTTATCATTTTTTTTTTTTCGCTTTGGCAAACCACTGACACGACAAAACTCGGCATAACTTTGCTTCACAAATATGTTTCAGAGTAAAACCATCTCGGGTGCACTCTTATTTGATTGATTATTTTTTGTTGTTTGGGATTCTTTGAGAATTTGAAAAGAGAAGAGAGTGATTTCGGAGCAAAGGAGACGTTAGTCTGGATCTACTTTCTGGAGGAGTGTACGTAGGCATGTTCTATTTTGCATTCGCCAGGGAACAGAGTGATTTTGGAACAAAAAGGAAGGTTAGTTCGGATTAAACTTCCTGGAGGGAGTTTTTCTGGGCAAGTAACAGTTTTCACTCGGGACGGGGTGTGTGTGTGTGTGTGTGTGTGTGATGGGGGAGGTGAGGGGTGTGTGTGTGGACACATACCATTTTTCACCCACACAGAGAAGAGAATGATTTTGGCTGTGGAGTAATTGCGGAACGTTTCGCCGGAATTGGTCCTGGGGGGATGCAGGCGTGTGAGATGGTGGGGGACGTGCCAGGGTGTGGCATGGGGGGGGAGTGTGTGAGGTGTGGCATGGGTGGGGGAATGCAGGGTGCTGTAGAGAATGGGTGGGGGACGATGCAGGGTTGTGAGAGGGGGGGGGGGATGCAGGGTGTGAACGTCCATGGGCGGGGGTTTGGAGGGTGTGCACTGGTTGGGGGATGCAGGTTATGAGATGGACAGGAATGACAGTGAGTGCAGATTTGGGGCTTCACATGGATGAAGGTAATCGAGGCCGGATTCAGATAATGGACGAAGGTGTGGTAAGGGGAAAGGGGCAGGGATATGCGTAAATTTCAGGCCAACGTGACATGGAGTTGGGGCAAGTCACGGGCGGGTGGGGGGGGGGGGGGGGGGGGGTGTGGGCGGCAAGCACTTTCAACGGCATGGGGTTGCCAAGGGTGGGAAAAAACGGCTATTTCAGGGTGTGACAGGGGTCCAACGAGGGACGCGAATTATTAGAGTATGATATGCTTGGGGGTCCCCCGTTCTCCCCCCAAGAGGACTCACCGTGACAGAGGTGGGCGTAAGGGACACCCAAAGATTCAGGCCCGACATGGTGTGACCTACACCCATCAACGTAAATAAAGAATTTCAGGGGACCAGACGTAGGCGTACTGGGGGGAGTGGATGCAAGGTGTACACAGGTGGGGTACCAAACTCAGTACTTGGCCCTCCATGCCTTCTCTGTTTCTGACCCACCTCTCCTGGACACAAACTTTCACTGTCTGTCCGTAAACTGCCTACTTTCTTTCCTTTAAGACTGCTCTTAAAATCATCTATGTTTTTTCCCTCATAGTCCTCTCACTCTCAGCTCAAAATACTTCCAAGCATTCATGTTACCCACTCGGGCATTGGAACATGACTAGCATAAATTTCCTCCTTCTTTCGATAGTTTGGTGAGATTGATGACGTGTGTGTCGTGGTGTGTGCTGTGGTGTGTGGTGATGTGTGTGTGTGTGTGTGTGTGTGGCGTTGTGTGTGTGTGGTGTCGTGTGGGAGTCGGGACTGTGTGTGTGTGTAGGATGGGTGGGGGCCATGTGTGTGTGTGTGGGGGCGGTGTGAAATTCTCATCAATATTTGACATAATGTCTCGTCTTTTTGAATTAGTTTGTGGTTATACAGAGCCACTGTGGTCGCGCCTTTAACCGCGGGATAATGGTCTCTTTTCCTTTGGTCTTTCTCCTAAGAGGTTTTCTCTTCAAGGAAGATTGCCGCCCTTTGTGGTTTTCCTATCAACCTGCCTCGTCCCTGAGCATGTGCGCGCGTTAAGCGCTGGGTGCGTGTGTAGGGTCGGTGGATCTCAACATCAAAAGCTGTCGAGTCGCCGAGGTTTTTTTCTTCATTCTCTCTCTCATCTCTCTCAATCTTCTCTGGGTTTGTGTGTGGTTGTGGGTGTGTGTGCTTTTGGCCTGAGCGCGTATGTCTTTTGTGTCTCTTTCCTGCACAATCTCTCTCTCTCTTGCTCTCTCTCTCTCTCTCTCTCTCTCTCTCTCTATCTGTCTGTCTCAATCGCTCTCTCTCTCTCTTCTCTATCTCTCTCTCCTTCCTAAACAGTGTGACTAAGGACAATATCATATAAACTTCTTTATACGTTTTCAAAATTATTATATGGATTCAAGTACAAATGATGTTTAAATGTATTTGAATGTTCATTTGTGTTCCTTCGTTACCTCTTCTCTATATCTTCTGATGATATACTGTTTCACATCTGTCCCATCTTTCATTGACGTCTTTTTCTTTCTCTCCTTCTTCTTCTTCTTCTTTGTTTTTTTTTAATGTATTTGCAAAAGTTGTTTTCTCTCTCTCTTCTCTCTCTCTCATCTCTCTCTCTCCTCTCTCTCTCTCTCGTCTGTGTGTGTGTGTGTGTGTGTGTGTGTGTGTGTGTGTGTGTGAAATGGTTGACTGTCATATTTTTGGATTGCCTTTTGTATTTCAGGCTAACATTCTTTCACCTATTTAGATTGTTCGTTGATTTTTGATTTCTTTTTTTGTTGTTGTTTTTGTTCCTCATCGAGGGCAAAGATGTAAAAAAAGCCTGTAATTGTGCTTATCTCTTTATCCCTCATATAAAAAGATTCGTTCGTGTCTTCGTTCGTTCGTTCGTTTCGTTCTCGTCTCTCTCTCTCTCTCTCTCTCTCTCTCTCCTCTCTCTCTCTCTCTATCTATAATATATATATATGCTATAGCACATATACATCTCTATGTCTCTGTCTGTCTGTCTGTCCTGTCTGTATGTATCCTATCTCTACATCCCTCCTTGCCTCTCCTCTCCTCTCTCTTTCTTCTGTCTGTCGGTCTCCTCTCTCCTCTCTCTCTCCTCTTCTTTCTCTCTCTCTCCTTCTGTGTCTGTATGCGCGGATGAACGTGCGTTTTGTCTTTCTTTCTCGTACAGACTACTCTCTCTCTCTCTCTCTCTCGCTCTTCCTCTGCCTGCCAGTCTGTCTGTCCTGTCAGTCTGTCTGTCTGTCATCTCCTCTCTGTCCTCTCTCTTCTCTCTCTCTCTCTCTCTCCTCCCTCCCTCTCCCTCCCCCCCCAGCTCTCTCTCTGCCTGTCAGTCTGTTCTCTGTCTGTCTGTTCCTGTCTTCTGTCTGTCGTCCTCTCTCTCTTCTCTCTCTCTCTCTCTCCTCTCTCCGTCTCTCTCTCTCTGCAGTTGTGTTTTTCTTCTTATCTCTGTCTCAGTCTTCAGTCTTTGTTTCTTTATCTTTCTCGCATCTCCTGCTACCCCCTTCTCTCCCTCTCTCTCTATCTCTCTCTCTCTCTCTCTCTCTCTCTCTCTCTCTCTCTCCTCATCCTCAAATGAAGATAACATTGTATTGAAATTAAATGACAGCCGTGTCATGTTGTTCATCGTTGTGAAGAGGTCAAATCAAACAGTGTTCAGTAATCGTGAGACTGCCGCAGCATGCATCTTTGTACGGCAGGATCAAGTTGCAAGCTGTTTCACATGTAAAATATAGCGAGGCATCTTTAATTCTGTACACATAATACGTTGTGAGGTCAACGAATATTGGGTAAGCCATTGTCATTACATGTAATTATTGCTGTGTGTGGAATCTATATTTCTGTTCGGTTATCATTTTTAATGTGAAATTCATCTGGCTTGGTTTGTTTTATTCTGTATTTGTAGAATAAAAACTTTTTATCTTACAGTTTGTTAAATGGTCTTATTGCATGTGTTACACAGATCAGACGATCGTGTTGTCAACATACAGGGAATGCAAAAAAAAAAGGAAAAAAAAAAAAAAAAAGACTAAAGAAGAAAGGAAAGTCAAGGATACAACCCGCAATTCCCCAAAGAAGCAAATTACATGTGACTAAAGTATCTTCTGCAGTTTTCAAGACTTGCAACACCACTATTCACTCTTAACATTTTTCAGCGGAAGAAAAGAGAAGTTACTAAAAGAAAAAGAAAAAGAAAAAGAAAACAGGAAAGGAAAAAAATGGCTCACAAATCAAGTACCAGAGAGAGAGAGAGAGAGAGAGAGAGAGAGAGAGAGAGAGAGAGAGAGAGAGAGAGAGACAGACAGACAGACAGACAGACAGACAGACAGACAGACAGAGAGACAGAGACAGAGAGATGATAGCATCGCTTATTGTCTAACTTTTCCGTATTTGTTTTAAAGTTGGTAAGAAGGTAATAATGGTCTCAGCAACTACTAGTACCTCACAAAACAAGATGGGGGGGGGGGGGGGGGGGGGGGGGGGGGGGTAAGGGGGGAGGGTGAGAGATAGTTGAAGGTATTGATTTGTCTAACTTTTCCTTGTTTGTTTCAAAGTTGGTAAGACGGTCACATTGGCCTCAACAAAAAACATCCAATACCTCAGAAAAACAAGAGAGAGAGAGAGAGAGAGAGAGAGAGAGGAGAGAGAGACGAGAGAGAGAGACAGAGAGAGAGAGACAGACAGACAGACAGACAGACAGACAGAGAGAGAGAGAGAGAGAGAGAGAGAGATCCATCTGTTCAGATCTTGTATACGCGTTGTTCATGACTTGACATGGAAAAGAAAATTTAACTGACTTAAGACTAATTGTAAGCAGACCAGCCACTTGACGGAGAAATCTGTGCATGAGATAAGCTCGAATATGCATTGTGCTCTTCAGTCTCGTAGCGAAAGTACAGTTTCCCTGAATAAAAAATCTATACGTGGGAGTTCCAAAGTACAGTTTCCCAGAATAAAAATCTATACGTGGGAGTTCCAAAGTACAGTTTCCCAAAATAAAATCTATACGTGGGTCCTCCAAAAAAGCTTATCAGGGACGGGAAATTGTAGCTCTTCATCAGGTGTTTATGTCATTCATATCTAATCTCTCTCTCTCTCTCTCTCTCTCTCTCTCTCTCTCTCTCTCTCTCTCTCTATATATATATATATATATGTTGAAGAGCACAGATTTCTCCGTCAAGTGGTTGGTCTGCATACAATATATAATTTAGTCCCTTGCGGATTCATTCCAAGAACTTGCCCTCAGCACTTGTATCTTAAGAGGTTATCTTTTATATGTTCTACTTTTTACAAGAAAAATGTAGCTTGTTTTGCTCTTTCATGATTTTCTTTTGCTTTTAGGTGGCACCTTTGATTGGTTTTTGAAAAAAATCAACAAACATACTAGGGTATTGCACACCAGCCTTTTTCTGGGATAGCATTCTTCTTAAAACCGAAAAAAGGCAGAAGAGTCAAATTAGCACTTTCCCGCGATCACTGAGAAGAAACAATCAGATTTCAAAATACTGGTATCTAACTAGAACTCGGATTTCGAACTACTGATATCTGATTAGAACTCGGATTTCGAACTACTGATATCAGACTAGGACTAGAACTCGGATTTCGAACTACTGATATCAGACTAGGACTTGCATATTAGTGAGCTTTCTTCCCATTGGAGGTCGTCTTCTTCCTTTTGAGATTATAAGCTTACTGAAAGTTCATTTTGAGAAGCGTTTATTATTCTCCATACACCCACCCAAGCACATACTGTTAGTTATGCAGAATTATCTACCACTGCAAATACGAAGACTTATCGCCCGCCCCCCCCCCCCCCCCCCCCCCCTCCTTATTTCTACAATCTAAGACATAACGGCAAGCTTTGTTTATAATTCTCTCTATATATACATATATTATGTATACACACAACTCTTACAGTTTTTCAGAACGTATTTCATATCTTTCAGAACGAACGAATGAATGAAACTTCTAAAAGTGTTACGTTTAATAGTTCTTTCACGCTTCGAACGTCAGTATTACAACAGAATTGCCTGTCTTGTGCCCACCGTGATATAAGCATCTTGTACATACGAAACTACAGCATCTGGAGCAACAACAAAATCTAATCTTGCCTGTTCAAGTAGATCCTTTTTTTGTTTGTTTGCCTACCGTGATATGAGCATCTTGTACATACGAAACTACAGCATCTGGAGCAACAACAAAATCTAATCATGCCTGTTCAAGTAGATCCTTTTTTGTTTGTTTGCCTTGAATAGCGGAAATACTACTAGATTCTCGGCAAATTTAGGTTAAAAAAAATACCTGTCTGTCTTAATTTCGACGGCTTTTTCTACGCGCTGTGGTTAATTTATATGTTTATAGCTATAGCGATCTTATTGTCAAGGACTACTTCATTATAAAAATTCATGGCTATTGTGTGACATCTTCCACATTAAAAACCCAGTGATTTTTGGCCCAGTAGGTTACTGTTGAGTTCACGATTGTCTCAAATCATAGTATGGCGATATGTAATTAAAATTATCTTAAGCATGATCAACGATGTCAAGTTGGTAGACGTGTTTGAAGTCTTCTGCATATTTTCCCATTCCTTCGTTTCTTTGAGTTCTGCTAACCGACGCACAAGCTGTAGGCCTATATTGTCTTCTGTCTATCCCATCACACCGAAAAAACACCCAGATCCACTCAACCACTCCCCCGCCCAGAGAGAGAGAGAGAGTGAGAGAGAGAGAGAGAGAGAGATGACGGCATGTAGATGTTTGTGAGGGTGTGTGTGTGTGTGTGTGCGCGCGCGCGTGCATTTGCATGTGTTTGTGATGTGTGTGTGTGCGTGTATAAATGTCCGTGTATGTGTGTGCGTGTTGGCACGTTAGCAAGTTTATGCGTTCTTCAAACACAATAACCGAATAAATAACTATGTAGCAGAAACGTAAAAAAATAAAGAATCAACCAGCCCAGTTATTGGCCAATTAATCAGTATTTTCTCAAGTCCACTGATTAGCTGTCATTCTGACTCTGAGTCAACAAAGTGCATGATTAAAGTATTAAAAGCATTTCAAGCAAAACAAACGAACAGTAAGTGAATTGGTGAATAACAATAACGTGAAACTAATAATTAAAATCGTACTTTTAAAAATCTTTGGAACAGCCATGCAGAACCAGACATTGATCGTGATATCAAATCAGTTATTGTTTCTTTGTTTTCTACGAAGTGTATCTCTTTAGTTCCACTAAAGCTGTGTATACTATTTTCCATTTATCTCATGATCTTTAAAGTAACACTTGAAATCAAATTGGTATGGAATTATGTAACTTGTAACTCTTTTCGTCTGTCTCTTTTGTTTTTCTTTAGTGTTTGTGAATAGTTTCATAATTAGCGTAGGATCCTGTCTTCTTTAAGGAAAGATTTGATATTGGATATTTTTCATTTTGTCCACCAGTACGTCATCGTACACTTTTGACTGCTTATTTCATCATCATCATCATCATCATCATCTCATCATCATCATCATCATCATCATCGTCGTCGTCGTCGTCGTCGTCGTCGTCGTCGTCGTCGTCGTCGTCATCGTCATCGTCGCCGTCATCGTCATCATCATCATCGGGATCGGGAAGATTTGTACACACATACTTTCTTGATAAACTGAACTATCCAAGGCGTTTACTGAATAAGAAAAACAAAAATCACGTGTCCTTCATCTCTGTCTGTCTGTCTGTCGGCCTGTCTGTCTGTCTGTCGGCCTGTCTGTCGGCCTGTCTGTCTGTCTCTCTCCTACCTTTCTTTCCGCCTCTCTTTCCCCCACTCCTCCCCCTCTCTCTTTCTCATCATGAAATGTATAAGGAGAGTGAAACATGGGCAGGTTTGCAGCCTACGTAAAATGAATTAAGTCCAGAACTTAGAAGACACGCGTCTAAGTTTACAGCCGACTTTACGGAACTGCTTATACGATTACTTGTTCATAGCATAGTTCTGCTATTACCAAGAAGTTCTACAGATAACTAATTTGAGGGGTTCAGCTATTGAACTGCAATTAAAGGTCAAATATTTGTGCATAGGAAATCAGGCTGTCTTACGGCAAGAGAAAAGATAGGTACGTGACAGTATTGGTATAACTCTTGTTAATGTTTGTGAGTACTTTTGGTTTTGTTATCTCCTAATTTAAGTTCTGTAGCCACTTGCAAATATCTGGTAATGGAACAAATATTGCACCAGTGCATCTTATGCAGACATTGATTTTGAGAAAGTTTTTAATAATCAGAATATAATCGTATAGTTATGTTCAGAACTGTGCTGTTTGGATAAGAAAGATATTTTTGCATTGTAAATCTCTTCATTGATTCAGACTTAGACAGATCTAGGGGAATTTCAATGAAAACGCCAGACTTAATACGCGATGAGAACTCACGAATTAGATGTATTGGTTCAGATTGTTTGAAACTGAAACTGCCACAAAAGTCTCACGACATGTTACTTACTATCTAGACGCAAAAGGGTAACTAGGTGACGAACGTACGTGTATGTCTTGGCGACCTTGGGTTCGAGAAGACGTGGTATGGTAGCAGCAAAGATGAAGAAGTTTGTATCTGTACAGACTTTACGCTTAAATACTGGAGATGGCAACACTGGGTAAGTCGTACCCGTTTCTAGTACAGCACTGATGAATGCACTTTTCAATTCTACACACTTCATTAATTAACCAACTTCTTGGTAGTATATATAGGTACCTACGAATTATTGTGACGAAATTTGAATGCAGTTTTCAATTCCATACAATTCATCAGTCGATTAATTTCTGTGTAGTCTAAATAGACACCCACCAATACTGTGTGACGAAATTTGAATGCAGTTTTCAATTCATAATTTCATTTATCAGCCAACTCCCTTGCAGTATAAATAGGTACCTACGAATTTTTGTGACTAAATTTAGGTATGGTCTCTCTCTGACATCAGTAACCATAAATTGTGCTGTAAAGCATGTCCATTGTTTGAGGAATTTGTTAAGCATGAAGTCCATTTCGTTTCGACGTATTCCGCTCTGACTGATCTCCGTGTGGCGCCATGACGGGTTTTCATTTTGCCATTTAGCCATGACGTTTCTTGCTTTGCCATCAATGCTATGACTTTTTTTTTGCTTTGCCATCAATGCTGCTATGACGTTTTTTGCTTTTGCCACCAGTGCTATGACGTTTCTTGCTTTGCCATCAGTGCTATGACGTTTCATGCTTTGCCATCAATGCTATGACGTTTCATGCTTTGCCATCAATGCTATGACGTTTCTTGCTTTGCCATCAATGCTATGACGTTTCTTGCTTTGCCATCAATGCTATGACGTTTCTTGCTTTGCCATCAATGCTATGACATTTTTGCTTTGCCACCAGTGCTATGACGTTTCTTGCTTTGCCATCAATGCTATAACGTTTCTTCCTTCCCCAACAGTGCTATAACGTTTCTTGCTTTGCCATCAATGCTATGACGTTTTTTGCCTTGCCACCAATGCTAGGACGCTTTTGTTTTGCCGCCAGTGCTATTACGGTTCTTGTCTTGTCACCAGCGCTATGACTTTTTTTTTTTTTTTTGCTTTGCCAGCAATGCTATGACGTGTTCAGCTTTGCCACTAGCGTGATGACTTTTTCTTTTTGCTTTGCCACCAGCACTATGACTTTTGCTTTTTGCTTCGCCACCAGTGCTATGACGTTTCTGGTGTTGCCTCCTACCCTATGACGTTTTTTTTTTTTTTAATAAATGTTTTTGCTTCGACACTAGTGCTATGAATTTTCGTGTTTTACCACCAGCGGTATGACGTTTTCGTGCTTTGCCACTAGTGCTATGGCGTTTTTTGCTTTGCCAATAGTGCTATGACTTTTTTTTTTGCTTCGCCACCAGTGCTGTGACGTCTTTTGTTTCCGTTGCCACCAGTGGTATACAACTTTTCTTGCTTGTCACCAGTGCTATGACATTTCTTGCCTTGCCATCAGACTGTGCTTCTTGCTTTGGCACCAGCCGTATGATCGTTCTTGTTTTCTAAATCAGAGCCACGTGTTTCTTGTTTTGTACCAGCGGTACGACGTTTCTTGCAATGCCATCAGCACCATGACGTTTTTTGTTTTGCCTCCACCTCTATGAAGTTTTTTTTTTTTTTGTTTTGCCACCACCTCTGTGACGTTTCTTGTTTTGCCACCACCTCTATGACGTTTGTTTTGTTTTGCCACCACCTCTATGAAGTTTGTTGTTTTTTGCCACCGCCTCTATGAAGTTTGTTGTTTCCCCACCACCTCTATGAAGTTTCTTGTTTTGCCACCACCTCTATGAAGTTTCTTGTTTTGCCACACCTCTATGTAGTTTGTTGTTTTGCCACCAGTGCTATAATGCTCCTTGTTTTGCCACCACCTCTGTGAAGATTTTTTGTTTTGTTTTGCCACCACCTCTCTGTAGAGTCTTGTTTTGCCACCACCTCTATGAAGTTTTTTTTTGTTTTGCCACCACCTCTGTGAAGATTTTTGTTTTGTTTTGCCACCACCTCTCTGTAGAGTCTTGCTTTGCCACCACCCTACAGAGTTGCTTGTTCTGCCACCGCCTCTATGAAGTTTCTTGTTTTGCCACCATCTCTATGAAGTTTCTTGTTTTGCCACCACCTCTATGAAGTTTCTTGTTTTGCCACCAGTGCTGTAATGCTCCTTGTTTTGCCACCACCTCTATGAAGTTTTTTTGTTTTGTTTTGCCACCACCTCTATGAATCTTTTTGTTTTGTTTTGCCACCACCTCTATGAATCTTTTTTTGTTTGTTTTGCCACCACCTCTATGTAGATTCTTGTTTTGCCACCACTTCTATGAAGTTTTTATGTTTTGCCACCACCTCTATGAAGTTTCTTGTTTGTCACCGCCTCTATGAAGTTTTTTGTTTTGCCACCACCTCTACAGAGTTGCTTGTT
>JADBJO010005772.1:78505-83505 GCA_016801955.1 Conus betulinus | reverse complement strand
ACATGGCACTGTGGAATCATTTGTGATTTTAGCTCAATAGTTATGACACTATGGCATCGTTGATGTTTATAGTGCAATAGTTATGACACTGTGGAATCGTCGGCGCTTTTATCCTCAATAATCAATGCACTGTGGAATTGTCGGTGGTTTTATCCTCAATACTCAATGCACTGTGGAATCGTTGTTGGTTTTATCCTCATTAATCAATGCACTATGGAATCGTTGGTGCTTTTAGCTCAGTAGTTAATGCACTCTGGAATCGTTGGTGCTTTTAGCTCAATAGTTGATGCACTGTGGAATCGTGGTGCTTTTAGCTCAATAGTTAATGCACTGTGGAATCGTTGGTGCTCTTAGCTCAGTAGTCAATACACTGTGGAATCGTTGGTGCTTTTAGCTCAGTAGTCAGTACACTAGAATCGTTGGTGCTTTTAGCTCAGTAGTCAATACACTGTGGAATCGTTGGTGCTTTTATCCTCAATAGTTAGTGCACTTCGGGAAACGCTGATGCTTTTAACTCAATAGTTATGATACTGTGGGGTCGCTGCGCTTTTAGCCCCGAATAGCCGCGACAATGACATCGTTAGCGGTTTTAGCTTCAATAGTCACGACACGATGGAATCATTTGGTGCTTTTCGCCTCAATAGTCACGATACCGTGGGATTTCGCCTCAATAGTCAAAACACTTGGGAATCGTCGACACTTTAAGCCTCAATACTCATGACACTGTGGAGTCGTCCTCACTTTGAGCCTTTATTGCCATGATACTGCGGAATCGTTCTTGCTTTTAGCCTCGGTAGTCGTAACACTGCGGAATCGTTGGCGCTTTTAGCCTCCATATTCATAAAGTATAAACGATACGAAGTGTGCAGCAGCAAAATTTCCATTCGAAACATTCCTATTCTGACGACTAATTTACTGTCAGCAGGAGAGCCTGTAACAATAACGGAACAAAACTAAAAACAATGGTAACTATGGCATTTAACATGCATATACATAGTAATGGGATGAAGCTTGTGTTTTCATGTTCTCTTTCTTTCCTCCTTTGAAATGGACAGCATTTACAACTAAATATAATCGCTGAATAGGTTGTCGCTGGAAGGATGAATTAAGAGGTCTCGAACTTTCTGGGAATTAGGCAAGAGTACTTGTTTTTAATTCGTAATAAATCGTAATAAATTGTAAATTCTTGTATGAACAATTGAAGGTTTTATAGACAGGTTAAAAGGTAAGTTAAAGCATTTGGTGCCTTCGTTTTGTTTGGATTTTGTGTTAGAAATCTGAGAGAGAGAGAGAGAGAGAGAGAGAGAGAGAGAGAGAGAGAGACAGACAGACAGACAGAGACAGAGGGAGAGAGAGAGAGAAGAGAAACAGAGAGCAGAGACAGACAAACAGAGAGAGAGAGAGAGAGAGAGAGAGAGAGAGAGAGAGAGAGAGAGGCGTTTGTGTCGCAAGTGAAAAAGAAAGTGAAAATAATTGATATTAGTTTGTTGCGCTGCAAGCTATTGTGTACATGTGTTCGTTTTTCAGAGTGAACATTGCACACATTCTCTCAATATCACCGTTCTTATAGATAAACCCTTAGGCACACTCAGACTCAAGGAAACTGCACGTCACCAGTATGGAGTTAAAAAAAAAAATCCAGAAAACCAGCAAGGAACTTCAAAGACAAATAACCGGAGGGAACATCTCAGACAGAAAACCAGTATACAACTTCAAGACAAAACCTCATTCGGAACATCACAGATTAAAAACCAGAATGACATTCAAAGACCGAAAACCAGTACGGAACGTCAAAGACGAAAAAAGGTACAAAACACCGGAGGCAAAATACCTGTACAGAATATACTCATGAACGTCAAAGCTGGGAAACCAGTACACTGCACAAAAAAAAAAAAACTCATAAGAATAATCAAAGATAGTAAACCTAACAGAACTCCAAATATTAAAAATATAGAATTAGTAAAGAACGTGAAAGACAGAACACCAGTACACTAAACGTTTCATGCTATGTATAGCCCAGCCGACCATTCAGGCATCATCAAGAATTTCAAAGTTGGGAAACCAGTACATTATACAAAAATCCAATTTTAAGAAAGGTCAAAGATAGAAAACCTTACAGAAGTCCAAACATCAAAAACTTTTAAAATTGATAAAGAACGTCAAAGACAGAACACCAGTACACTAAACGTTTCATGTTCTGTATAAGCCCAGCCGACCATTCAGGCATCATCAGGATTGTCAAAGTTGAGAAACCAGTACATTGTACAAAAACCCACATAACAAATCAAAGATAGAAAACTTACAGAAGTCCAAACATCAGAAAATCAAAATTGATAAAGAACGTCAAAGACAGAACACCAGTACGCTAAACATATCATGTTCTGTACAGCCCAGCCGACCACTCAGGCATCATCAAGATCGTGAATCCTTCTCAAGCAAGAAACCAAGACTGCAGAGTAAAAAGTGAGCATTTGTTTGTGATCTGGTAGTTGACAGCATTTCCTGTCAGCCTTGGAATTTGACGGTAGTTTTTGTAATTTATCATAGAACTTCATAGCGTTTCTGTACAGACTTGGTATTTGAATGCATTTTGTCCCCTTCTTTTTGCGACTGAGAATGTGGCAGCATTTCCTCACAGACTGGGAATTTGACAGCCTTTTTGTTGTGATTTAGATTATGAAATTAGTAATCTTACGGCACCTTTGTGCGTGTAATGGCAGTACTTCCTTGGCATATCACAGTACTTTTTGAGGAGCAGGGGGTAAAGGAGATTATTTGGAACGCAGCATCGCATTTGACAGTACTGTGTGTGTGTGTGTGTGTGTGTGGGTTGTGTGTGTGTGTGTGTGTGTGTGTGTGTGCGTGTGTGTGCGCGCGCGCGATTTAGAATGTAACAACATTTCCTTACAGACTTGACACTTGATAACATATTTTAGAATTTGCCGGCATCGCCTAACAGACTTTGATTTTTTAATGTTTCATTTTAAGCTTGACAGCAGCAATTGTTGTGTGTGTGTGTGTGTGTGTGTGTGTCTGTGTGTGTGTGTGTGTGTGTGTGTGTGTACTGTGTGTGTGTGTGTGTGTGTGTGAGAGAGAGAGAGAGAGACTGGGATTTTTCATTATATTTTTGTGTGTGTTTTGATTCATGATTGTGATTTTGTGTTTCGCAACGTTCCCTTACAGTCTTGACAACATATCTTGTTATTTTCAACTTGTTAGCTTTTTGTATTGTTTGGAACTTGCTAGCGTTTTGGTGTAGTATGGAATTTGATAGCGTTTTGTGTAGTTTGGAGCTTGATAGCTTTTTGTGTAGATTGGAGCTGGTTAGTTTTTTTGTACTTTGGAACTTGATAGATATTTTGTTTTGTTTGTTTGGATGTCACACGATGGTGTCTACATACATACTCACATGCAAAGACAATCAATCATGCACCCGGCACACAACCACAAATCTGACTCCTTTATTTCAATAAAACAAAACAGAAAACCATTTCAAAGTTCGGCCCCGACAACAAAAAGTTTCATGTTTTCTTTCTACCTGCGCCTCACTTCTTTTGGCGCGCGAGGATTTTAATATTTCGTCTCTTGTTTTTCTTTGGCCCTTAAATCATATCAACAATATTTTGTAAAGGTTTTTGTCAAACACCGATCTCAGTCACACACACATACATTGGGCGCCCCCAATTTGTTTTCTTTCGTTTGGGTCACACAGATGCTGAACCTGCCCCACACAAACAATCACTCTGTGTTCACAGACCCCGATTCGTATAATTTAAAATACTCTGGGTTCACACACCCCAATTCTTATCATACAAAATACTTTGGGTTCACACACATCACCCAATTCTTATCATTCAAAATACTCAGGGTTTCACACACCCCAGTTCTTATCATTCAAAACACTCTGCGTACACAGACCCCACTTCTTATTATTTAAAATGCTTTTATTCTTCCCATCAATTTAAAACGAAAAAAAAAAAATCAAATTTTCTTCGCGGACATCATCATCCCAAAGTCCGAAAAGAGGCCGCCAGGTTCCCAGTACAGGGTGCTTGCCCTAGAAAGACAAGACGCTCTGTTGGTAATCTAAATGAATTACTTACTTGATGATCGATGACAGGATCCACATCTGTGTGTTAACAGGGTAGAATTTAGAAATAATTCCGATCACGATCCAAATGAAGAATTGCGATTCAAAATTCAAGATTGCGATAAAAGCTTATGTTGAAAATTATCAAATGTGTTCGCACATTCCAAACTCATCCTAGAATCAACGATATTTAATTATACAAATGTTTAAGAGTTCAACTCTCTATTCCTTTTTAAACTTCTTCTTCCTCTTCTAGCCAGTCTTTTTCTTTCTCTAACAATTCTGTGCTCTCTCTCCTCCGCTGCTTCGCAGTGTAGCACCAAGATCTTGAACATGCTAGCCATGGAAATCGGAGTAAAAAAACAATTACAGCTGTGAGCTCCGGCAAAGGATCCGCTCGTAAAATGCTGCTCTCGTATACAAACAAACCTCTCCCTATCACGTTCCCCAAGAAAAGAAACAAGACGGCTGAAATATGATGTAGCCGACTTTGTAAGCTCCTGAAGAAAAGATCGCGCGTGTAGATTTAAGGAAAATCAAATTAAAAGGGAACACTTAAAGAAGAGTCGAAGCAAATTGATCTGCATAGTTCCTGCAAAGTTCAGACTTTGATTTCTGACGAGGAGGAAACATGACAGAGGCAGGCTCGACTTTCCGACACACTGCTTCTGAGACAGTTTCCTGGACTAATTGGATCGATTTCTTGGAAATATTACCGACAGTTTTCTTACGGGTTCTTACGAAGGGGGTGGCGGTGGGGGCGGAATAGCTCAGTTGGTAGAGCGCCGGGTTCGTGATCTTGGTGATCGTGGGGTTGCGTGTTCGAATCTCCGCCAGGCCGTTTCGGTACGGGGGGATTTTTTCCTCGGAGTTAACATAGGTTCCGACTCCATTTCCCATACAGTCCTTC
>JADBJO010005772.1:71005-73505 GCA_016801955.1 Conus betulinus | reverse complement strand
AGTTTTTTTTTTTAATTTCTATTTGCTTATACCCAGTTCTCAACTTCATGATGGAATTGTGCTGTTTAAAACTCAGGCAGTGAAAGAGGAAAAATGTCAGTTTTGATTTTGAAACTGTAGCACAAAAGAGAAATGATTACAGTTCACCAAATATCCAGAAAAGGCAGTCATATTACAAATGATAATAAATGCTGCCAATTTCCAAAGCACCCAAATGCTATCTAGCTGCAAGTCACACACACACACACACACACACACACACACACACACACACACACACACACACACGCACGCACACGCGTGCGCGCGCGCGCGCTGTCAAATCCTAAATCCCAAATAAGCTAAGAAGTTCCAAATCACAAAAAGTGCGGTCAAATCTCAGATTATAAAAGTTGCGATCAGGTTCCAAGTCACACAAAAAAAGTTAAGTTCCAAGGCTGTGAGGGAATGCTGCCAAGTCCAAATCACCAAAAATGCTATCAACTTCCATAGCCCAAGAAGAAGAAGAAGAAGCAAAAAAAGAAGAAAAGAGAAGAAAGGGGAAAAAAATAATGCCAAGCATTAAATCACATAAAAATGTTACCAAGTTTGAAATATGTAGGTAAATTTTGCCAAGTCAAAATGCAAAATATGCTGTCAATTTTCAAAATACACAAAAGCTATCAAATTACAAAGTACACAAATAGCTATCAACTTCCAGACTAAGCAAAAAGCTTTCAAGTTTTAAACGACACAAAAAAGCTGACAAGTTTCGCACTACACAAAAAAAAGCTATCAAGTTGCAATCTGCACAAAAAGTTTCAAGTTGCAAACTACACAAAAGAGCTATCAAGTTCCAACTATACAACTAACTGTGTAGTTCCAAACGACACGAAAAAGCTATCAAGTTCCAATTCATACCCAAACAAATGTCATAAGTTTGAAACTTGTAGGGAAACATTGCCAAGTCAAAATCGCAAAATAGGCTGCCATGTTTTAAAGTTCACAAAAAGTCATCAAATTCCAAACTACACAAAAACAGTTATCAAGTACAAAACTACACAAAGATGTATCAAATTTCCAAACTACACAAACAAGCTGTAAAATTCCGACATACACAAAAAGCTAGCACGTTCCAAACTACACAAATAAACTTTAGAATTCCAACTCACGCAAAAAGCTAGCAAGTTCCAAACTACTCAAACAAGCTTTAAAATTTCAACTTACGGAAAAGCTAGCAAGTTCCAAACACAAACAAGCTTTAAAATTCCAGTTCACACTAACAGCTAGGATGTTCCAAACAACACAAACAAGCTTTAAGATTCCAACTTACGTAAAAAGCAAGCAGCAAGTTCCAAACCACATTAACAAGCTTTAAAATTCCAACTCATACAAAACGCTAGGAAGTTCCAAACTACACAAACAACCTTTTAAATTCCAACTCACACAAAACGCTAGCAAGTTCCAAACTGCACAAGCAAGCTTAAAAATTTCAACTCACACAAAAAGCGAGCAAGTTCCAAACTACACGAACAAGCTTTAAAATTCCAGCTTACACAAAAAGCTAGCAAGTTCCAAACTACACAAAAAAGCTTTAAAATTCCAACTCACAAAACTCTAGCAAGTTCCAAACTACAAAACCAAGCCGTAAAATTCCAACTTACACAAAAAACTAACAAGTTTTCAAACGATACAAAAAGTACTCACTGTTAACACATATATGTCCACTTTTTAACAAACGTTGCACATCTGAATGGCATTTGGTCTGTAATTATGTTATTTTGTGCTAATTTGGACTAAAACTTTGATTTCAGTGATTTAGGAGATAAATACGCCCGTCCCATAAATGGGATGGGGCACGAGAGGGTAGGGGTTTTCTTGCTTTTTGGCACGACACTTGAAAGCAAAAATAAAAGGATTTACTGATCGTTTATTGAAATAAAATCATTCAATACACCAAGAAATAACCACAAAAGTTAATTCTAATCAAACTTTCCCTTTGATAAATGAAAATGAAATTGTTCATTCTTATACTTTGCACGGAATGAAACAAAATCTGAAGAAAAGTTTGTCTCTCTTTTGTGAAACTGAAACTGTGATTCAGAGTCTTTAGTCTGAATGCAACTGAACTGGAGAAGAGAGGGCTGGTGTCTTGGATCATCAAGATTGAGGACATTGAAAGTGTCACTTTCCATGGTATGCTGGAAGCATCTGTCATGTACCCCGACCTTGCATTCTGAGCACCGACGCTAGGTCTTCAGGCCGCATGCATCGCATCTCAGCTGTGGTGGCCATCTTTCCACCAGGTGGTCCACACGGTCAAACCTGACCTCTTCTGCCACATGTTTGTCCACAGGTACAAAGCTTCTTGGACGTCCAGGTGCTGCATGTGAAGCCTGTGCAAGATAGACCCTTGAAACTGTCCTGCGGATGGCGAGAAGATCCAGCGGGTTGTTCTTTGCTGCCCCAGTTGCTCTGTAGAGATGCCACACCAGTTGGATCCAGACGTCCACACAGTAAG
>JADBJO010005772.1:61005-66005 GCA_016801955.1 Conus betulinus | reverse complement strand
GCCCGAAAAACAAATGCTTCCAAAATTCTTAATGTCAAGTTCTAAATCACAAAAAAATTTGTAGGAAATGCTGCCAACGTTCTGAATTAAAAAAAACGCTTTCAAATACCAAGTACGTACACAAATACCGTTAGAACAAAACTGCTGTCAAATTTGAAGTCTGTAAGGAAATGTTGTTCAGTACAGATCACAAATAACTGCTCAGTTTTTAATTTGTAACGACAGCCCCAAGTGGTTTAATATATCTTTCGTCCTGTTTGTGAAATACTCCTTTGTTCTCACGAGAATTTACAATTTTTACGATTTATTTCGAATTAAAACAAGCTATCTTGCCTAATTTCCAGAAACTCCAAGAACCCTTGATTTCTCACTTTCAGCGCCAACCTATTCAGTGACTGTATTAAGAAGTGAATGTTGTCCACTACAAGGGGGCGGGGGGGGGGGGGGGGGGGGGGGGGGGGGGGGGGGGGGGGGGGGGGGGGGGGGAGAACGAGGGAAAAATCAACATGAAACGATTCCACATTGTCATGACTATTGGCGCTAAAGCGCCTACGATTCCACAGTGTCGTGACTATTGAGGCTAAAAGCATCAAGGATTCCTGTTGTGTGACCATTGAGGCTAAAAGCATCAAGGATTCCTGTGTTGTGACCATTGAGGCTAAAACCATCAACGATTCCACACAAAAGCGTGAACAACTTCACAGTCTTGTGACTATTACGGCTAAAAGCATCAACGATTCCTGGGTGTAACTATTGAGGCTAAAAGCATCAAAGATTCCTGTGGTGGGACTATTAAGGCTAAAAGCATCATCAACGATTCCTGTGTGGTGTAACTATTGAGGCTAAAAGCATCAAAGATTCCTGTGGTGGGGACTATTAGGCTAAAAGCATCAACGATTCCTGTGGTGTAACTATTGAGGCTAAAAGCATCAAAGATTCCTGTGGTGGGACTATTAAGGCTAAAAGCATCAACGATTCCTGTGGTGTAACTATTGAGGCTAAAAGCATCAAAGATTCCTGTGGTGGGACTATTAAGGCTAAAAGCATCAACGATTCCTGTGGTGTAACTATTGAGGCTAAAAGCATCAAAGATTCCTGTGGTGGGACTATTGAGGGTAAAAGCATCAACGATTCCTGTGGTGTGACTATTGAGGCTAAAAGCATCAAAGATTCCTGTGGTGGGACTACTGAGGGTAAAAGCATCAACGATTCCTGTGTTATGACTAAAGAGGCTAGAAGCATCAACGATGCCTGTGGTGTGACTATTTAGGCTAAAATCATCAACGACTCATGTGTGTTGTGACTACTGAGGCTAAAAGCATCAACGATTCCTGTGTTGTGACTGTTAAGGCTAAAAGCATGAACGATTCCACACAAAAGCGTGAACGACTTCACAGTGTTGTGACTATCGAGGCTGAAAGCATCAACGATTCCTGTGGTGTGACTATTGAGGCTAAAAGCATCCACGATTCATATGTTGTGACCATTGAGGCTAAAAGCATCAACAATTCCTGTGTTGTTACTATTGAGGCTAAAGGCATCAACGATTCCACAAAAGCTTGAACGACTTCACAGTCTTGTGACTACTGAGGCTAAAAGCATCAACGATTCCACACAAAAGCGTAAACGACTTAACCGTCTTGTGGCTATCGAGGCTACGGGCGCCAACGATGCCACAGTGTCATGATTATTGAGGCTAAATGCGAGAAACATTCCATTGTGTTTTGTGATCATCGGGACTCAAAATCGCCGAACAATTCCACAGAGTCATGATTATTGAGGCTATAATCGTCGACGATTCCACAATTTCATTACAATTGAGTCTAAAAGCACAAACGATTCCACATTGTCTTGACCGTTGAGGATAAAATGCCAACTATTCCATAGTATTGTGACTGTTGAGGCTAAAAGCGCCAACGATTTCACATTGTCATGCCCAATGAGGCTAAAGGCGCCAACAATTTCAGTGTTATGCCCTTTGAGGCTCAAAGCGCCAACGATTTCGCAGTGTCATGCCCATTGAGGCAACATGCGCCAACGATTTCACAGTGTCATGCCCATTGAGGCTACATGCGCCAACGATTTCACAGTGTCATGCCCATTGAGGCTACATGCGCCAACGATTTCACAGTGTCATGCCCATTGAGTCTACATGCGCCAACGATTTCACAGTGTCATGCCCATTGAGGCTACATGCGCCAACGATTTCACTGTGTCATGCCCATTGAGGCTCAAACCGCCAACGATTCTACAGTGTCATGCCCACTGAGGCTAAAAGCGCCAACGATTTCACTGTGTGTCATGCCCATTGAAGCTGAATGCGCCAACGAATCCACAGTGTCGTGACCAGTGGGGCTAAAATCGCCAACGATTCCAGTGTCGTGTCTGTTGAGGCTAAAATCGTCAACGATTCCAGTGTCGACTGTTGAGGCTAAAAGCGCCAACGATTCAACAGTGTCATGCCCATTGAGGCTAAACGAGCTAACGATTTCACAGTGCCATGCCCATTGAGCTCAAAACGCCAACGATTCCACAGTGTCGTGACTAGTGGGGGTAAAAGCACCAACGTTTCCATAGTGTCATCATCGAGAGGCACAAGCTCTTTTTATTATTTTTAAAAAAAAAAAAGTATTCTTTCACTTCCTTTTGATATGTCATAGCCAACACTTTTTCTTTTTAATCAAACTTTGTTTGAAAACTTGTATGCCTTCAATTTGACATGAGTGTACATTTGATTCGTACAGAGACAGGGATACTAGCAAAACTGAATATAATAGATTGGAAAGAAACTTGCAAAATGTTTTTCTTATTGCACCAAAGATCAGTACTGGACAGTAAAAAAAAAAAAAAAAAAAAAAAAAGAAAAAAAGCGTAAATTACCGGGGGAAAAAAAAAAGCAAGATACATGCTAATACACAAGAACACAATTCTGAAAGAAAACATAGCAAAAGTGAGAGAGGAGAGAGAGAGAGAGAGAGAGAGAGAGAGAGAGAGAGAGAGAGAGAGAGAGAGAGGAGAGAGAGAGAGAGAGAGAGAAAGGAAAAAGGAAACACACACACACAGGCAGAGAAACGGAGCGGAAGGGGGTGGCGGGGGTAGCCTTTTTCTGTCATTGTCTCTACCTGATATTTGATGAGACAACACAAATGGTAGAGTAGAAATCGGTACAGGCGGGAAAAAAAAAAAAAAATGTAAACAATCCTGATGATTTTTTGCTTTCGGGGGAAGAATTCCCCGTTGCCGAGAAAAAGCGGAAGGGTGGGGAGGAGGTGGGGGGAGGGGGGAGGGGAAGAGGAGGAGGGACGGGTAGGTGTACTGCGGGCCGCCTGAGTCCGGTCAGACTAGATGTGAAGGTCCTCCGACAACGGGTCACCAATTGCGGACCATTTGACGCGAGTCCGGTCAGAACAACACGGGGTCCACAAGAGCCGTGGACCTGTGACACAATAAGCCCGGCACTGGTTTTGTGGCATGAAGATGACAGCGGGTGTCCACCGCCCTGTTTTCGAGCTGACACTTCCACGGCCTTAGGGAACAAACTGCTCCTCTCCACTCTCAGCACTTCTCCAGAATGACCCGATCATCAGTCGACATCCTGTCAATAATCCCATTCCTTATCCTGCTCGTTTATATGATGATGTTGGTTCGACTGTTTGTTCGCTGTCCAAATTACTGGACTGCAGGACGCCAGTAGCTAAAAACAAAACAAAACAAAACAAAACAAAACAAACAACAACAACAACCAAAAACCATCAAAAGATGTTACGCACTTTTCCCATCACACACGCACATTTATGCAGCTCAAACTGACCGCAAAGACAGCAGCTTACGGTATATTCAAACACCACACGTGGAGGGGTCTTTAATAATTAAAACATTTGTTTTATGGGTCGGATTTTTACAGCGTGAAAACCCTCTCTGTCCACCCAGCAATAACTGGGTACTTGATTCAGGTCAGGGAAGGCTAAGGCAGCGGAAGGAAAGGGATTCGGTAGAAAAACAGACTCCTCGACTGTCAAATGACCGTATGTTTAATGCGTATTTGTTGAATTTGTCAGAGAACTAGAAATATTAACGTATTATACACACACACACACACACACACACACACATACACACATAAAGTTTTTGAATTCTTACAGTCGCACTTTTGCTAAAATCTTCAACGATGGTTCAAAGAAGAAAACATTTTAGTTTTGACAGCTAACGTAATTTATGTTGGGTAATCGCAAGGAAAGTCTCATCAAAAGAATGTGTTGTATAAACCGAAAACTTGTGATATTAATGTATGAAATATTCTTTCGAATTCGACAACAGGCGTCTCGTCTTCTAGAAAATCAAGAGACGGCCTACCAACAGCTTTAGGCTACAGACAGAAAAATAATGTAACTCGGTATTGAGAAAAATGTCTATGTCATGTTGGAATGAGGCGACTCGCCAGAGGAGACACTGCCCCGCTGCCTCGGTGGTGTTCAGTGCTGCCTCTCCAGTAAGCCGCCTATTGACGTTAATCATTGTTTAGTCCCGGAGCCAGCCTGGGTGAGCGTCCGTCCTCCGCCCCCCAAGTCCTTCTAGCCACATTTGGCAGCATTTCAGTTTTCGGACACATTGTATGCACCAGAAAAAATAGGATAGCTTTTCTTCAATTCGATTTGTTTGTTTGTTTTTTTTTAATTAGCACACCCGATGATTTCAGTGCATTGCGCATGTTCATTAGAACATATCTATCGTAACATGTGTTTTTCATTTGGGGTCAACGGGTACATCCGTAAAAGTGGAGAACAAAATTGAGAGAGAGGGTAGAAGAGAGGAGGCTAGAGGATTTTTTACTTTCGGCTGTTGTGTGATGATGATCATAAGCAAGAAAAACAACAGCAGCAACGACGTTGACGATGATGACAGCAACATATCAGCAGCTGTGGCGATAATAACGCTAGGAATAATAATGAGCAGGCGAGCCAACAGAATCAGAAAGACGCAGACAGAATAACCACGGCAAC
>JADBJO010005772.1:38505-53505 GCA_016801955.1 Conus betulinus | reverse complement strand
AGCGAACCGCCAAGAAAATGTAGACAAACGAATCACAAGACAAACACGACGCGATTCGACCTGTAAGGTCTTCTTCAGGCAAGATACAAAACACTCAGGACACCGAAAATGAACGAGCAATCACTTACCTTCATTCATGCCGATCTTGCGCTGAAATGAATGAAGATAAGTGATTGCTCGTTCATTTTCGTTGTCCTGAGTGTTCTTGCATGAAGAAACCTAAGAGGTCGAAACGCGTCGTATTTTGTCATGTGATTTGTTTGTCTACGTTTTCCTGGCGGTTAGCTATTAATTACATTTAGTATTTATCCATGTTTAAATTTCGATATAGCAGCAATTAACTTACGATTTAATCAATTAACTTATGATTTAAGTCATACAAAGTTCGCGAGAAAATGAGATTGTAGAGAACAAGATAAACATTAAGATAAAGATAAAGATAAACAGGGGTCCGAAGATGTGTTTCATTGATATCATGCAATGCCCCAAACATGAAACAAAAAACATCATACTTGAAAAACACCCCGTAGGATGATGTTGCTTATAACCCAGCCGACCGCAAAGGGCCATATCAGGGCTGTCACCGCATTCAAGTCAACTGAAAAGTCATTAAAAAAAAAAAAATCACACTACCCGTTAAAACACACATTAAAAAACTTACCGGAATCTTCGTTAGAATCTTTCTTTCGTAAAATCATAGATCAGATGAAATATATTAACCCCTTTAAAACGCTGTTAAATCAGTCTGTATTGTTTGCGCATTATTATCTGATGGAAAGAAGTTGTTATCAAATATGATTTGTTTGGTTTGTTTTCTTTTTATTAAAAAAAGAAGGCTTAACTCTGTCAGTGTTGCCATTGGGTCTCTACTCACTGTGGTCGAAACAAGCCGCTCTGTGTTTATTGGTACAAAAAGTGTGAACGTGTGTGGTGTTTCAAGGAGTTGTTGGATGAATACATCTCTCTCTCTCTCTCTCTCTCTCTCTCTCTCTCTCTCTCTCTCTCTCTCTCTCTCTCTCTCTCTCCTCTCTCTCTCGGGGGCATGTGTGTGGGCATCTCTCTCTCTCTGTGTGGGGGTGTGTGTGTGTGTGTGTGTGTGTGTGTGTGTGTGTGTGTGTTTGTCCGTGGTAAAAGTTTAACATTGCCATTTTGTCGGCTCTGTGTAGCACGACCAAACCTGGAGTACAATACTGAAAAGACCTTTTCAGCCATCCCGTGGTTGAAAAATGTCACTGAATGGTACCGGCTATACATCTTCTCTTCTCGTTTTTAGCAATACTTTCAAAACTGACATTTTCTTCAAAACTGTGATCATGTTGTTGGTTAATATACTGATAAAAGACGTAGTTAAAGATATGATATATAACAATTACCTGTTACATTTTATCAAGATCATACTTTAATGCCATTTTTTTTTTCACCTGGCGGACCACTTTTATTTCACAAAAAGTAGCTCACTAAGACTGTGAGCGAAAGACTGCATCTCTTTCAAAGGATCTTCCAAATCATCGCTTTTTCTATTCATGAATGGGAATCATTGGATAAAGAACGCGGAATGTCGCTGTCCGATAGTTTGTCGCAGTGTAACAAAACGTCGCGAACCTCTTTGCCGCAACTGCGACGAACAGAGGGGCGTAATCTGGGACAAGCCAGAAGAGCAGCTGTATTGTGACAAGATGACCGAATTGTCGGAAACGTATTTGAACGTTTCTGTTTTTCTCTCTTCTGAATTTTTTCTTAATATATATATATATATATATTTTTTTTTTTTTTTTTTTTTTTTTGCTGTCCCATCTTCTATACCACCCCAGTGGCAGTGCACCCACGCCGCTCATTCCAACCCCCCACGTCCACAGCCACAGCCCGGCCTGGCCCGTCGCAACCCCGGAACCGGAAATTCACAGGGAGCAGTCAATGTCATGTCGTCAGGAGGAAACCCACCGAAGGAGACACTGCATTGCTGCCGAGTGACTTCGGTGGTATTCAGCGGCGCCTGTTCTGATCCAACATTCGCAGGACACGAACTACTAAAACCCCTACTGACGACGTTAATCGCTTAGCCGCGGAGCCAGTGTGAGTGAGCTCTCTCCCCCCGGAGGGCGCCAATCAGTGGATGAAACTCGACTGTGTAGTCACAGTCTTTCAACTTGAGCCCACGGCAAATTTCAACACTCTGGGTAGGAGCCGGTCAGGCAGTAAAATCCAACACGACTCTCATGGGAATCAAACCCATGACCTCTGAGCCGGGGGAGTCCGCAACGCTAACCATTACGTTTTTTTCTTTCCTTTCTTATTTTTTGTTTAATTCACTTAGACAAGTGACAATTTCTCGACTAGTACTTTGTCTGTCTGTCCATCTGTTGTCCGTCTTTCTGTCTGCCTGTCTGTTTGTCTGCCTGTCTGCCTCTCCTCTCTCTCTCTCTCTCTCTCTCTCTCTCTCTCTCTCCTCTCTCTCTCTCTCTCTCTCTCTCTCTCTCTCTGTCCGTCTGTCTGTCTATCTGTCGCCCCCTCCCCCCCCTCTCTCTCTTTTTCATCTGTCTGTCTCTGTCTTTGTTTCTGTCTGTCGTCTGTCTGTCTGTCTGCTCTCTCTCCACTTCCTTTGCTCTCGGATTGTTTGCGATCCCCCCCCCCCCCCCCCCCCCCCCCCCACACACACACACACACACACACACACTTCTCCGTCTTGAATTTCAATCACTTGGTTTCCAGGTTAATTGATTATGATTTTGTTACATGTCTGTTGGTTTAGATTTGATTTTTTTTTCGGAGAAACTTTTCTTCAGATACTTAATACAGATATTTCTGCTGGATACAGATCCTTCTATGAAGCTGACATTAATCGTTTTAAACAAGCGAGGCGATCTGGATGTCTAGTGTCTTAGATTGAAGAGACATTTTTTTCCCTTGCAAACTTGGGTTAGTGTTAGCAATTCTTTTGTGTGCGTGTGTGTGTGTGTGTGTGTGTGTGTGTGTGTGTGTGTGTGTGTGTGTGTGTGATAAGGGGGGCAGGGAGAGGAGAGACAGAGACAGGGACAGAGAGAAAGAGAGTATATATAATATATATATATATATGTATGTATGTATGTATGTATGTATGTATGTGTGTGTGTGTGTGTGTGTGTGTGGTGTGTGTGTGTGTGTGTGTGTGTGTGTGTTCTCTCTTTCCCTCTTTTTTCCCTCACTCTTTTTTTGCTCCCTTTCCCCTCTTCCTTCTTCTTCTCCCCCCCCCCCCCCCCCCCCTTTTCCCCTTTTTTTCGTTCTTCTTTGCCTGCGTGGTCTTTTTCGCCATCTTCTTCTTCGTTCTTCTTTCTTCTTCTTCTTCTTCTCTTCTCTTCTTCTTCTTTCTCTTCTTCTTCTGCTTCTGCTTCTGCTTCTTCGTCTTCTTCTTCATTCTGCTTCTTCTTCTCCTTCATCATCATCATCATCATCATCATCATCATCATCAATCATCATCTTCCTTCTTCTTCTTCTTCTTCTTCTTCTTCTTCTTCTCTTCTTCTTTTCTTCATCTCTCTCACCTCTCATCCCCCCGCCTCCTCTCCCCCTCCTCCTCTTTTCCCCCCCTCCTCCCCCCCACCGACCTCCTCCTCCTCCTCCTCCTCCTCCTCCTCCTCCTCCTTGTTCTTCGTGTCCTTGTTCTAAGTGTCTCGCTCTCTCTCTTCTCCTCCGCTCTCTCTCTTCCTCATCTCTCCTCTCTCTCTCCGCATCTCTCCCCTCTCCTCTCTCTCTCATCCCTCCTCCTTCCCCCCCCCTCCTCTCTCTTCTTCTTTCTTCTCATCATCTTTCCACTTCTCTCTCTCTCCCTTCTCCTTCTTCCTCTCCCTTCTCTTTATGCTCTCCTCATCTCTCTCCCGTTCTTCCCTCTCCTCCCCCTCTCTCTCACGCTCCCTCTCCCCCTCTTCCTCCCCCCTCCCTCCACCCTCCTCCCCTCCCCCTCCTTCCCCCTCCTCCTCCTCCTCCTCCTCCTCCTCCTTCCTCCTCCAGAATTCCCTCGTGTCCTTGTCCTCACTCCTCTCCTCCTCCGCCTGTTCTCTTTAGATATTAGTGTTTGACCTGATGAATTCCCCGATGTTTCTCCTCTCCCTCCTCTCCTCCTCCCTCCTCCTCCTCTCGTCTCCCTTTCCTCTCCTCTCCTCCCTCCTCCGCTCCTTCCTCTCCTCCTCCTCTCTCCTCCTCCTCCCCTCCTCCCCTCCTCCTTCCTCCTCCTCTCCTCTCTTCCCTAACACGCTCCTTCTCTTCTTCTTCTTCTTTTCTTCTTTCTTCTTCTTACTATCACGATAATAATAACTCTTTTGTTTGCATCGATTTCTATTTATGCATTACAACATGATGCAATGGAATGGGTGTGGTGTACGGACGTATGCATTTTTATGCCTATATGTAATGATTATAACATTGCTTTGATACCTCATTCTTTAATCCAGCTCTATCAAGATAGAACGACACAGCGCAATTTCAATCAAAAGTATTTAAAACGTATGGAGTAATCTGATTATGACCACTGATTTGGCTGAATATCTATTATTTGTCTATAATTGTCTAAGTACAGAATAAGCGTTATTATATTTGTTAGATACCAAAATCTGCACGGTCTCTTTAGATATCATGAGCCGACACATGTGAGGATTTCCCCACTATCCCACACTTTTCCCCTCCCCTCCTCCTCCCCCCTCCTTTCCCCCTCCTCTCCCCTTCTCTCCCCACCTTCCCCCTCCATCCTGTTCCAGCTACTTTTGCCCTACAACCCACCTTTCCACGCCTCCTCATTCCCCGCCCCCTGCTCCCCTATCCCCTCTTCTCCTCCACTCCTCTCCCCTCTTTCCCAACCCTCACTTCCTTACCTGTCCCCTAACACGCTTTCACTTTCTCCGTCCCACTCCTTTTTTTCTTTCTTTTTTTTTTTTAAGTACAACAGTAGTTCCCCCCCCCCCCCCCCCCCCCCCCCCCCTACACACACACTTAGGCTGTCTTCAAATAATCCCCTCCCTTTTCTCCCTTTTTTGGTCTCTGTCCAACCCCCTCCCCTAACCGTCCGCCTACCCATTCATTTTGCGTTCTTTACCCCCCACCTGCTCCCCCCCTCCCTCCTCCCCTCCCTCCTTCCCCCCCCCCCCCCCCCCCCCCCGCCCTCCTCCTCCCCCCCCGTCCACCACCAATATCCATTTTTTTTTTCTGTATTTTAATACGCTGAATTCGACATCTGAAACAGTAGGATTCTAGCTCACAGATGTTTGGAACTAAGCTTTTTTCGAAATACCTCTTTTATACGTGGTGTGCTTCTCCACCCCTTTGGTTACTTTTATTCCCACTCCTCCCCATTCATCCTCAACTCAATCCCATCTGCTACTCTCTCACTTTCTCTCTCTCTCTCTCTCTCTCTCTCTCTCTCTCTCTCTCTCTCTCTCAAAGATTGAATTTCAAATATTGTGTTGCCATGGTGGGCAAACTCCAGGACTCTGGTATGGATGCCAGCCATGTGTGGGACGAGCACAGGGCGCTGGGCTACATCACTGAGGACAATGCCAACAGTGACCAGCAGGACAATGCAGAAACTCAGTGTGAAGGCCCCGTTATCGTTGAACTTGGAGATACAGCCAGCCACCACGTCATCATGCCTGTCACCACGGAGTCTGCATCACCGTGTGATTCACAGTCCTACCCCAGAGATAAGAACAATTACCAGTGACACTGACCACACCCCATCCCGGAGATCAGAACAACTACTAGTCAGACTGACACAACCACCACAGAGGAGACCACTTCTACTGACTGACAACACAGACCCCACACCCACCACCAATGCCAGTACAAGCACAGAAGCTATGAACTGCATCCAGTGCTCTCTTTCTTTCACTGCATCTGTCTGTATATCTTGCATCAAAAGCCTTGATGCAGAGATATTAAAACTCAGATTGACAGCAAACTGAGGATCTTAAAACAGACGATGCAGGAGAAAATTGACAGTCTGCAAGATGAGTGCAACACACTACGCAATCAGCTGAAAGAACAAACGAAGCTGATTGACAGTGTGTCTGACCGTCAAAAGCACCTCTTGAAATCAGCTCGTGACTGTCAACACCATACCACGTCCACTGTAAAGTCATCAAAAAAGTCAACGCAGCCAGAACTAAAACAACTGGAACAATCTAGCGACGTGGGTACTAAGCATAGTGGTGTTACGGCTGACAAAGAACAGACTGTCACTCACGCTGTGACCGACTCCGTCACTGTCACCAACACAAACCAGCCTTTGACAGACAGCAGACTGACTCCACCCCTGTCATAGGTAATACCACAGCAGTCTCTGACCGACAGCTCAATCAAACTACCCCAAAGTTCAGGATCCGTCTTCCCCCCCGAAAGGCAAAATTGTCAACTTCATTGTGGGGGATTCTACCTTCAGTATATTGACCGACAGAGACTGGACAGGACGGGGCTCACCCATGTACGCACAATGCCTGGGGCGAAGGTGACTGACGTCACTGCTGCCCTCAGAGATTGTGCAGTACGAGAGGATGTGCAGCGGGTGGCATTGCATGTGGGGGGGGAAACGACCTTCACAGACACTACTCTGTAGACACGCTACAGCAGGACTTTGGTCACCTTCTGGGACAGGTGAAAAGAGTTTTTCCTGCTGCCAAAATTGCTGTCTCTGCCCTACTTCCTAGAAAACCTATTCCTTTGAAATTCATCAATTTGATGAATAGGGAGCTGCATGTCCTATGTGCAGAAACAAATGCATGTTTTTTTGTTTGAAACAAATTTCGTTGACCAAAATCTTAGGATCGTTCAAAGCTATTTCACATCGGATGGTGTTCACCTGTCTGCCAGTGGCTTATCGCTCTGGTTACGGCAAATCATTCAGTTTCTGGCACTCCGTGTGTGAACCGGCCTCCACGGAATACGGGTAATGGGGCAAACCCAGAGCTGTTTCAGGAACGGCCCATTGCAACAAACCATACCAGACCACAATCTTCAAAATTAAAAGAAAACCAAGTCAAGCAGCCTGTCCCTATTGAGTTCTGTCGGAGTGTGCAGCCCATGTACCCCCAGTCAGTAAGAAATCGTCCCTGATCCTGTCCTACAAATTTACCCCCAGACAGTTCAACGTAGTTCAAACAATCACTTGGACAATGCTCCTGAAAGTGTCCACCAGAAATCCAATTCTTCTTCTTAATGAATGAAACCTTTCCCCGCCATGCAATGCACCCATGCCGTACTTTACAGAGACCTCCCATTACATCAATGCCGATGTTTCCGCCCATGTGGCCTTTTCTCCCCCCTTCCCTCCTCTGCCTTTCAATCCTTGGGCACAAATGCATCCTTATCTTCCCTCTCCCCCCCCTGCCTAACAGAAATTCCGGTATCTGGAATTCAGATAACAGCTTACTGCCTCGCCTTCCAAGCGCAGGCCTGAGCCCTTGCCTAACCTTCCTGCCTACCCTTCCTCCCGCCCAAATTTACCCATCCCCAGCCGCTCAGCTCCACCCCCCCCCCCCCCCCCCCCCCCCCCCCCCGTGTCTTCTTTCCCCTCCTGCTTGCTCCGTCTCACACCTCCACCTTCCCACACGCGCGCGCTGACTCCTCCTCCCTACCCCCCCCCCCCCCCCCCCCCCCTGTGAGTCTTGTTCCCCCCTGTATTGCTTAGTTACTGTGGATGACTGTACTATTGTGACCCGGACAGCTTGAAAGCGACATTTTTCTTGGTTGGTCATACTTTTCCTGAATATTGTTATCATACACATACTTGGATTGTCCTTTGGACTGAACTTCATTGCCCTGCTTTTTGAACTTTGTGTGTTCTTGGATATTTTATAATTGCTGATTTTATATTTTAATTGTTGTTGTAACAGTATATCTGTTTTGTTTTATTGCACAGGACTTTGCTCTAGAAATTAATACAATGGACCATTGTAATGTAATTAATACTGATACTGGATTACGCATTGGTCACCTAAATGTTTATCATCTACCAAATAAGATTCATGATATCTGTTTTCTTCTAAACGAATCCCCTTCTATTCATCTGCTTGGTCTCAGTGAAACTCGCCCCTTGACTCCCGTTTCACTGATACAGCTTTATCCCATAACTAACTATAACTTTGTCCGACGCGATGCAAATCACTCTGGTGAAACAGGACTCGGAATATACATTCATCAAAGCATCGCTCACTGTACAAAAAGGCGGCGTGACCTTGAGCCTGATAATGTTGAATGCATGTGGCTGCAGGTAAAACCCTCCAACTCAGCCCCTCTTCTAGTTGGATATATGTATAGGAATCCCGCTGCCACCTTCCTCTGGTATGACAACTTTGTACGCATGATGGATGAGGTATATAAGAGCTATCCAAATGTCATTCTTCTCGGTGATTTTAACATTGATCTGTTAAAACGGCAGCCTGCCTGGGATGCGACCACCACACTCTTTGGCTTGCATCAGCTTATTCATAATCCAACTAGAATCGCAAAGACATCTCTCTACATTGCTGGATCATATCTACACGAACAACAAAAGCCATGGTATCCAATATAACTGTGGGCAACAAAAGCATAAGCGACCACTGTCTCATTTTGTGCACTTGGTCTTGTAAACTTCCAAAGCAACAGAATAAAGGCCACACAACCATTCAATATCGCTGCTTCAAAAATTTCAGTAAGGATGAATTTTCCTCCTCGACTTAAGCTTAGCTCCTTTCTACAGTGTACTCAATTACACAGATCCAAATGAAGCGTATAATACCTGGTATAATATCTTTCTCTCAATCGTTGATAAACATGCTCCACTTAGAAGAAAAAGGGTAAAACACAGAGTACTTAACTAATGATGTTACCACTGCAGAGCCAACTGACCTATAATAAAGCAGTACTAATGTTTAAAGTCCATGCAAACATGGCGCCAACATATCTTGCTGAGTTTATCCAAATGGCAACAATGCGATATGATTCAAATAATTACATTTTACCACGTGTCCGCATTGATTTGTTCAAATCTAGTTTTGCATTTTTTGGTCCATCTGTGTGGAACTCTCTTCCTCCGTCTGCCAAAACATGTCAATCACTGCCGTCCTTCAAATCAGCAATACTTAAACATTTACTTGAACAATAAATCTAACCTTTTGACCATAGTCTCAACGCCCTACTTTTATGCTTGCCTCTGTATCTTAAGTCTCTCTCACTCTCTCTCTCTCTCTCTCTCCCCCCTCTCTCTCTCTCTCCTCCCTTCCTCTCTCCTCTCTCTCTCTCGCCACCTCTCCTCTCTCTCCTCTCTCTTCCTCTGTGAATCCATGTCTGTGAATGTGTGTGAATGAACTATTCCTAACTCTCCATATGTCCATTGTCCTGCCCCCCCCCCCCCCCCCCCTTTTTTTTTTTCCCATATACACCGTCTTCTCCCCCCCCCCACCGACTCCACCCACCTGCCCCACCCCCACCCCCACACCCTCCCCTCTCCCTACTTACCCCCCTCCCCCCATCTATGCTCCAATCTCAATCTCCTACTCCCTCCCCATTTGGTCTATTCTGTCCTCGTCTCTCTCTCTCTCTCTCCCCAAGTCTCTCTCTCTCTCTCTCTCTCTCTCTCTCTCTTTTTTTTTTTTTTTTTTTTCTCTCGCCCCTCTTTACGATCTCAGTGTCTTGCCCGTCACAAATGACAAGTGATTGTCACTGTCCTTTACACTGGATATTTTGCCTTCCCTTTGAGCCCCCCGCCCTCCCCTCCCATCCCCCCCTGCCCTGTTTTTATCAATAGTACATTTTATTCAATAGTATAACAAACGTTAATTGTATGCATTAGTAGGATGACATCGTGCATATATTTATGTCTGGAGCTCTCCTGTCCCAGAAGAAGGTGCCTTTTGGTACCGAAATGTTGGACTGAAAAAAAAAAGGAAAAGGATGTCAACCAGGCGGTTTGTAATCCAGTGTTTTCTTCTTCAGTCACACACACACACACACCACACACACACACACACACACACACACACACACACACATATATATATATATATATATATATATAATATATATATATATATATATATATATAATATATATATATATATATATATACGAAGGTTTTGAACTTTTCAATGATTATATCAGCGGTTGTGCAGAATGTATGAATGGGCAGAGCCAGGCAAGGTAAGGTATGGGTAAATAAAGACTGGTTCACTCTCAATGCCAGGTACTAAAAAGAAAGCACAGAAGTATTGAGAATTTCTCCACAAACTTTGAAGGACCCAGACAGAGTAAGCTTAGTTATGCTATTGCAAAACTTATATTTTACAAGTCAAAAAGACAACAATCTTCTGAATGGGAAAAAAAGTTGAAAAAAAACTTGGTTGATAATACGTAAGGTCTCTTCCTCAACAGCAAGAAGTTTTGGGATACAGTATAAAATATTCACTTAAAAGAAACCAACCAGAACATAGCATCCCCTTTTCAGTCTGTATTCGACAAGATATTCTTAAAGGTGATAAGCAAGCTACGGTCTACAATGATGTAGAGAATAAGTATTGTAACTGTCAGATTTCCCGAGAAGGTTAGTGCGTTATGCATAAGCTTGCAAACAAAAGAGCTGCGCGGGCCCAATTGCTAAAAGAAATACTGCTGTTAAAATTACTGAATTTTTCTTAAAACTCTACTATTTTTTTCTAAAAATATGGTCTTTCCTCAGATGACTGGCCAGACGTGGTCACTTTGGGGTTTTGTTTATGTTTTTGTTTTTTTTTAAGAAAGACGATATAGATAATCCTAACAAGTACAGAGGCATTACTTTTTTTTTTTATATCAGCACAGTACTGTTTATTATTGAAATGTTACAGGGTGGTTTGAACTATATTACTGGGAAACTCCAAGTGTTTTTAAAGCTGTTCTACTATTAACCTTCAATTTTTAACGTTCTTGTTATATTCAAATACAATTTTGTGTAATCCGTAAATTTATCTTGCATTCATTGACTTCGAAAAAGCCCTAAGTTTGTTGAAAAATTGATGTGAGAGGAAGACCGCTTCATGGCATCAAATCTGTATGAAATGTTCGTTAAAAGTAGAGTTAGAAGGATTTGGATTGACCTAACATTGAATTGTGTGGCTGTGTAAGACAAGGTATTACTAGTCTTTTTTTTATTAATGGATTTGCCCTGGATGTTATCAATAATGGCCTCCATGATGCAAAATTTTCCAGAGGTTTGTTAGACTTGTTTATTCTATTATTAGCCAAATGATTTTCTTTTGGTATCAGAAACAATGCTGGGTTCACAGTTTCAGCTAAATATATCTCAGAGTAGCTGCCAGTTCCTCTGAACTTCAAAGAGAATTTGAATAGATGTGATGCTGTGTTCAGAATGGTAAGTTTTCTGGCTGTTCAAAATAAGAAATTGCTGTATGACACATGTTTTATTACGTATGTTCTGACATTTATAATTGTTCGGGCCACTTATCTTTCATCTACGTCTGCTGTTGGGGAGGAGACCTTATCGTGAGGTTATCACGGCAATATTTTTTATGTTCTTAAGATTTCACCTTGCGGTAGTAACTAAAACGCTGGTGGCTGGGCTGGCACTCGCAGCAAAGGGCCCGCACCAGCAGCCAAACAATGTGCTCCGGCTCAGTTCAGGATTCAGCAGTTAATTGACTATGTTTATCCAACAGAGCGGGGGACATATTTCCTGGGCTCACTAGGTGCGTTTCCGCTTCTTCTCTCTTCTCTCCCCCCTCGCTTCTTTCTCTCCTCCCTCTTCTCTCCCCCCCCCCCTTCTCATCCCCTCCCCCCCCTCTCTCTCTCCTCCTCCCCTTTCTCTCCCTTCTCCGGTCCTCTCTCTCATCTCCCTCTCTGTTTCTGTTTGTGTGTATGTTTGTTGTGATGCGGGCACGCGGGCACGCACGTTTGTGTGTGTATGTGTGTGTTGTGCGTGTGTGTGTTTGTGTGTGTGTGTGTGTGTGTGTGTGTGGTGTGTGTTGGGTGTGAGTGTGAGAGAGAGAGAGAGGAGAGAGAGGATAGGAGAGAGACGTGTGGTCGTGTTCGCGTCTGTGTGACTGTTGTGTGTGTAATGTGTTTGACTGTGTGTGTTGTTTGTGTTTTGTGTGTGTGTGTGTGTGTGTAGTTGTGTGTGTTTGTGTGATTCTGTGTGTGTGCTGTGCGTGCGCACGCGCCTCACCACGCGCGTGCGCGTGTGTTGTGACAATAGGAGGTTTGTTTATTTATCAGTGAAAAGTAATTATGGTCAGTACCTATCATACTATTTGTGCAACAAGAAAAAAACCGCTTATCCAAAGATAATCCTGCGCTAATAGTTACCGCTCCCCCTGTTGTGCCGCCGCATATATATGGATAAATTAATGCTTCCGTGCAAAGCAGCATAACAACCGTCACTCTAGGGGTGTACCCATGCAGGAAAACCGGATAAGGATCTACTTCTAAAAGACCTTTACTCTAACTTCTAAAAGAGTTTCTACCTTAGACGATCCTACTTTCTACTATCTCTAAAAATCATCACTTTGGATACCCCAAACTGGCTGATAATGCAGAAGATTCCAAACTTCAACTTCGTAGGTAAAGAGCCCATTAGTGAACAATTTCCAAACAATGAACTTACATCATGGCCATAATGAGGCTACTATCCACTTTAATCTTGGTGGATTTGCAAGACATTAAATACCAGTCATGTGGAAAAAAAATGTCCAATTAATGAATGCCATTTCCTACGTTTTACGCTTTTAGCGCGAAAGGAGAGACTACATGGCGCATGGGCAAACCGGCAAAATAAACCATTGTCCCCCGCAGCTGTTAATCCCCTCGCGCGTTCAGGAACCTTGGGGGGGGGTGATAAAAACAAAGAGTACTAATGCTTTTCCAGAGCCGTGCGGGGGCCGGGTCCGTGCTGTGCTGGGGTGCCGGGGGGGGCGGGCCTGCGGGGCTAACGTCTAAAAATTGATATCTTTAATGAGTACTTTTCACTAACAACACACAACACACACACACAACCCAACCCCCCGTACGTTTCTCTATGTCTCTCTCTGTCCCTTCTCCGGTCTCTCTTCTGGTCTCTCTTCTCTTTCTCTCCTGTGTCTGGTCTCTTCACTCTGTCTGTGTCTCTTCTCTTCCCTCTCCTCTCTCCCTCTCTCTCACTCTGTCTCCTCTCCCTCAACTTCTCACCTCTGTCTGTCTGTCTGGTTCTTCACTGTATTATTCGATAATATTATGCTTTTGATTCCTTCTATGCACCATAGATAGTTCGCGTCAACGGTGATTGGTGGACAGAGCGATATCAATTCTCAGTCTCAGAGCTCCCCAACACACCCCTAACCCTGCTAGAAATTTCCGGGAGGTTGGGGCAACAGAGATGGTGTGTTTGCAAAGAAAGGTTACAAAACTGCCCAAATCACGTACCCTGTGAATCACGTATCATACTACGTTCACACACACCCACACACACACACCCACACACACACCACACACACACACACACACACACACATGTATACACACACACACACAATACACACACAAACACACATATATATATAGATTATATATATATATATATATATATATATATATATATATATATATGAGGAGAGAGAGAGGAGAGAGAGAGAGAGAGAGAGGAGAGAGAGAGACAGACAGAGAGGACAGAGAGAGAGAGAGAGAATAATAACAAATAGAACGAAATGCAAATTATCTTAGAGACAGATAAAAAAAAAAAAAACAAAATAACGAAGTTTTAAGCAATCTAGTTCTTTTTCCTCTCAGTTTCTTTCCCTTTAAAATCTGAATCTTTGATACAAAACAACACAAATGTTGCCGTAAAGGACAAAAGTCAAAAAGGAAATCTTTTCGAATTGAGTTCTGCCATTTTTTTTTTTTATCCCCATGCACCAAAAATGATAATGTCATCTTACTGGTCACACAGAAACTGCAACTTTCTCACTACCAGAACGGGTAGAGGGGAACGGTGGGGAGGGGGGGGGTGGGAGTGACACCAAGAGACTTTATAGAATTAACCGAATGTTCCAGGATTTGCACTGAAATTGAATTCTTCCCTGATTTTTCTGAAATGTCTATGAACCGCCAACCCCACCCACCACCCTCCCCTTCTACCTCACCTCAGTTGCAGGTTTCTAATTAATTACATCGCAGTTTTTTATTAAAGGAAACAAATACCCGTCTGGCCCAGTATTGCGTGAACCAGATTGGTCTGTCGCCGTCTATTACTGCCCTTCTCCAGGGAAAAGTTAGACGGAGTTCTGAGAAATGTCCACGCTGATCAGACTTTTAATAGTGACGGCCTTTCCAGTACAAGAGGGATCGTGTGCAGTCCGCCTGGACGTGAGAAACGTGGCAGCTCCGTATAACCAAGCCTGGTGGATGCAACAGAGCAGGTGTGAAAGAGGAAAAAGAAAAATACACCCAACACAGAGCCTCCCCGACAATGAAGTTGGACAGAAACACACTGGCACGTACATCATCCAGAGACTATTCCCCCTCTACTCCCCATCTACTACGCCCCATCTCTCTCCGACCCTATCACTCCCTGTCTACCCTCACACATGAATACACACCATCAACTTACTTCTGCAAAGGGATATCAGGGCTGGTTTAGAATATAAATGTTAATGTTAACGTTACCTACAGGTGCCAGGGCGTGGATCGGATGCTCATTTACCTCTGGTCTTCTCTCTGTGGCAGAAGTGGTGCCGTCAAACCCATGGTTGTAGAACAATTTCGCCTAACTTTCAGAATTAAAACGCGACACTTCCTCTTTCCTTATTGCTGTGCTTCTGTGTGTCTGTCTGGTCTGTCTGTCTGTTTTGTGCTTGTGCTTGTGTGTGTGTGTGTTGTGTGGTGTGTGTGTGTGTGTGTGTGTGGTGTGATGGAATGGACAATAATACATCTAGTTATTGAATACCCTTCTTTCCCTTCTAGTCCCTCTGCTACGAACTCTGCTGGTTGCCAGCAAGGATCGTATTTTCCCTTGATTTCTTTTTTTGCTTCGGTTGT
>JADBJO010005772.1:35465-38467 GCA_016801955.1 Conus betulinus | reverse complement strand
CTCTCATGGTTATCGTATCAGTTGCCCCATTATCTTTCTGTCTATGATTCTATTTATGTTGACTGCTTGACTGTCAGTCTATCTTTCTGTCTCTATTTGTTTTTCTCGCTCGTTAACTCTATGTATCGCCCTCCCTCTATCTGTTTGACATTCTTTAGTTTCACTCTGTCCATCAAACTGTCTGTCAGTTGGTCTCAGCCTTTCCCGTCCCTCCTGCTCCCTCCTCTCTCTCTCTCTCTCTCTCTGTCTCTGTCTCTCTCTCTCTCTCTCTCTCTGGACGTGCTGCAGCGTGCTTGCGTGTATGTGGAGAGAGCGCGACGGTGAATGTGTGTGTGTGTGTGTGTGTGTGTGTGTGTGTGTGTGTGTGTGTGTGTGTGTGTGTGTGCGCGCGCGCGCGCGCGCGCGCGCGCGCGTGTGTGTGTGTGTGGTGTGTGTGTGTGTGTGTGTGTGTGTGTGTGTGTGTGTGTGTGGTGTGTGTGTGTGTGTGTGTGTGTGTGTGTGTGTGTGGTGTGTGTGTGTGTGTGTGTGTGTGTGTGTGTGTGTGTGTGTGTGTGTATTTGTGTGTGTGTGTGTGTGTGTGTGTGTGTGTGTGTGTGTGTGTGAGTGTGTGTGTGTGTGTGTGTGTGTGTGTGTGTGTGTGTGTGCGTCTGTGTGTGTGTGTGTGTGTGTGTGTGTGTGTGTGTGTGTGTGTGTGCCCTGAAACAACTGCATTCATGCTGAAATTTATCTGTGATTCATTTGTCCATAATCACGCAATCTCTCTCTCTCTCTCTCTCTCCTCCTTCCCTCTCCCTCCCCTCCCTCTCTCTCTCTCTCTTCTCTCTCTCTTTCTCTCTCCATCCCTCTCTCTCATTCTCTTCTTCTCTCCTCCCTCCCTCTCTCTCTCTCTCTCTCTCTCTCTCTCTCTCTCTCTCTCTCTCTCTCTCTCTCTCTCTCTCTCTCTCTCTCTCTCTCTCTCTCTCCCTCCTAGGATACCCCGTGTCAGCTGTCACTTTACATACCCCACCCACTCTGAACATCTTCTCGTGGGACAATTGAATACAGAACCCTTAAGACTTCTCCCAACAAACCCTTCAAGTTATACAATAATCTCTTTGTAGAAGTGTATGTGCGTGTTTTGAGTTTGTTTGTGTATGCCTGCGCGTGCGCGTTTAGGTGTTCCACATGTGTGTGTGTGTGGTGTGTGTGTGTGTGTGTGTGTGTGTGAGAGAGTGTGAGAGAGTGAGAGAGAGAGAGAGAGAGAGAGAGAGAGAGAGAGAGAGAGAGAGAGAGAGAGAGAGAGAGAGAGAGAGAGAGAGAGAGAGAGAGAGAGAGAGAGAGAGAGAGACTACGCACACACGCATGTACACACGAATGCGTGGGCACGCATGCACACAAAAACTCACACACATACATTTCCTCACTCATGCACTCCCTTACAGTACAGGAGGGACACAAACCCGTTGAAGGAGGTATGATAGGCCAGAGATGGATGGGGCAGAGAGGGAGTCAAAGCCGAGGGAACAAATCATATAATTATCCCCATGATATTACATAATAGGGTGACAGGGCTATATGTGATTGTCAATATGGATAGTCACGGGAAGACATGTGGATAGTCATGGGGAGACAACGAGAGACACGAAATCGTATAATAGCCGCACTTTTATATTATGGATATCCTAATTCATTACATGCTACACCCAGCTCTTAAAACTCCTTCTTTTTGCCTCAAATGCTCCGAATTTTTGATTTGGATCTTATTTTAAAGAAGACACAAAAAAAAAAAAAAAAAAATGTGTAGTAGTTCCATGACATACTTATTACAAGTTGCAGCTTTTGGACTGCTCATCATTAATAGACCTAGTGTACGTCGAACAAAAGAGAAATAACTATGACAATGATATTTGAGAAATTTGCGTTGTTAGCTATTTAACCGCTTCGACATTATTGGACTATGTGGCCTTTTACTTCTTAACTTCGCGGCATCACAAAACGAACACATGTCTTTGATCTTGGTCAAAAGGAACTTCATCTTTTGAAACTTTCGGTTCTGTCTTCTACCGCAAGACTTCAGAGGTTAAAGATCCAGCTTTGTCGGCAGTGTGTGTGTGTGTGTGTGTGTGTGTGTGTGTGTGTGTGTGTGTGTGTGTGTGTGTGCGCGCGCGCGCGCGCGCGCGCGCGCGCGCGTGTGTGGCATCCACTTGCTTAAAAGAAACATATCCAAATATTGACGGTGCTTTGAATGTTTCTTTTTTTTTTTCGAACATTAATTCGTTTGTCTTTTTTTTTTTTTTTTTAAGGAAGCCATCCAAAACAAAAGATAATTTATATAAATGTGTTATGTTTCACATTTTGAACATGATTATATTTAGGCCTTAGGTGCCTTAAAACGAGCGTAATGAAAAAAAAAAACATTTTTAACGTTACGTTCTGCATTTTTTTTCTGCGTTGTTTGTGTCATTAAATTAGATAAAAGCTTCAGAAGAGAAATGGATGATCCTTTCAAACCAAATACTGTGTGTGATTAATTTCAAATCACGGCTTCCTTGGAGCTTTGAATGCCTTAAAAGGACTGCAGTAAAACAAAGCCAAATGATGCCTGAAGCTCTGCATTTTGGCCTCTGATAACTTCTGGGTTACTTGTGACTAAAATGGGTACTTTGACTCGTTTGTTTGTAAATTCATGATTTTAAGTGCCCTGGAAGCACTGCAGTTAAAGCAAGACACATGAAAACTGTCTGTTCTGCGAATTTGTATTAGCTTTTAGACTCTTATGTTTGTGTTTCTGTTCTGACAATTAAGGATAACGGGTTACTCTTTAAGTTTAGTGAATGAATGTGTTGAACCTTATGTGCCTTTAAATAGATTATCGAAAAAGCTCACACATCTTATATGGCCAACAGACAAACAATATTCGTTTGGGTTTATGAATAATGCGTGTCGGTTGATATAGGCCTGTGGTCCAATATTTACCACTCCCTGGTCCCTTTAAACCCGAAATGATATCTAAAGTGGCCTTC
>JADBJO010005772.1:22965-27965 GCA_016801955.1 Conus betulinus | reverse complement strand
CAACAACAACAACAACAACACAAGACTAGCTCTTCGGCTGACTTCAGCATTTCTGCTAGATTTTTTTTCTAAGCCACAAGCTTTGCCAGATTGTAAGTGCCTTAATGCTTATCCAACCTCGCTTTCAGTGATGGCTTGATGGGGTATGTGGAATTCTGGTAGCGTAGTGAAATCAGCAGAAAGTTCAACAATATATTCATTTGAAGCCCACTGGTTTTATTTGAACACGTCACTGAAATAATCAAACCATTTGTCTTTTGAAATGGTATCACAACAGACTTCCTCGAACTTCAGATGCAAACACGAACTGACTTCTTTCCAGAACAGCTTTGGGTTACATATGAATTTCGTGATGCATCTCCTTTCGCTTTTTTGAATGTTCTTATCGTTTCTTTTTATTAAAGACTGGTAAAAAAAATGTTGGCTCTCAAAATAATCTTGGCAGTTTGCCTTCGATTTGTTATGTCTGATGTCCGCAGTTTTGTGTTTACATTTATTACTTTTTTTTGCTTTGATGACAATCCTTGTCAAACCATTCCGCCTCTTTCCTCTGGTTGTTGTTTTATTCATGCGATCTACCACCGACAGTAGGCGCTCCACGAACAAGCCAACAGTGCCGTTGACATCATGTCAGTGTCAGCTAATGCGCGTGACAATCTTTTATGAGATTTCAGTGACCAGAGAGAATATGTAAATACGTGTACTTTACTGTTGCCCCGTTTTTCAGTTTTCTCACTAAAAACAAAAGACGCCCTTATACTGTTGATATACAAATGGTAGGATGAAAATCTGCCCATATAAAAGAAACATGTAATTAAAAAAAAAAACAAAAACAAAAAAAAAACATTAACAAATAAAACGCAATGATAGCGTATCCCCCCAAAACACAAATAACAAAGCTTATTACTCTTATATAAAGAACACCGTCCACTTGCCTGATTACACATGATTATTACTATCATCGTCGTAACCCTGTGTTCAGTGCACACTATCATCGTTAACCCTGTGTTCAGTGCACACTATCATCGTTAACCCTGTGTTCAGTGCACACTATCATCATTAACCCTGTGTTCAGTGCACACTATCATCGTTAACCCTGTGTTCAGTGCACACTATCATTATTAACCCTGTGTTCAGTGCACACTATCATCATTAACCCTGTGTTCAGTGCACACTATCATCACTATTAACCCTGTGTTCAGTGCACACTATCATCATTACACCTGTGTCAGTGCACACTATCATCGTTAACCCTGTGTTCAGTGCACACTATCATCATTAACCCTGTGTTCAGTGCACACTATCATCAGTGCCCTGTGTTCACACACTATCATCGTTAACCCTGTGTTCAGTGCACACTATCATCATTAACCCTGTGTTCAGTGCACACACATCGTTAACCCATGTTCAGTGCACACTATCATCATTAACCCCTGTGTTCAGTGCACACTATCATCGTTAACCCTGTGTTCAGTGCACACTATCATTATTAACCCTGTGTTCAGTGCACACTATCATCGTTAACCCTGTGTTCAGTGCACACTATCATCATTATTAACCCTGTGTTCAGTGCACACTATCATCATTAACCCTGTGTTCAGTGCACACACATATCATCGTTAACCCATGTGTTCAGTGCACACTATCATTATTAACCCTGTGTTCAGTGCACACTATCATCGTTAACCCTGTGTTCAGTCAGTGCCCTGTGTTCACACACTATCATCATTAACCCTGTGTTCAGTGCACACTATCATCATTAACTCTGTGTTCAGTGCACACTATCATCATTAACTCTGTGTTCAGTGCACACTATCATCATTAACCCTGTGTTCAGTGCACACTATCATCATTAACCCTGTGTTCAGTGCACACTATCATCATTAAACCTGTGTTGAGTGCACACTTTCTCACATCTCTTGAACCAGCCTTCTCTAGTGCCTATAATCTCGCATCTAGACTAAATCACCACGCATTAGGATCAGTTACATCACATTTCTAAACGCTTTCAACACAATTTCTTTGAACTGATGCCACTATTTAGGTCCGGGTTTTTATCAACAGGTTCACCTTTTGAGCAGGTATGATGTGCTACTGACAAAGTGTCCTGGAGAGTCATCAGAAGCGTTTATTAAATATAATCACAGCTGTATCGTTGTACTCTATGGCTGTGTTTGATAAACTCTTTGAACCTACCCTAATGCATCAGAAAAAACAGCCCCTGGACCCCTACTGTGTGTGTTTAATTTCTTCAGTGGCATTGCAAATTCACCAAAGGTAGATGAATTAGAACCATGGTCAAAAGCATTGCCAACAAAAGAAATGTTATGTAAATGAAATGTTATAAAACAGAAAGTGCTGTTTGCTCTTCGACAGTGTGTATTATGATCGGTTCTCTCCCATACGTAGTGCAAACTGATTTTCTGAACCCCCCCATTTTGTTCGTTCTTTCAAGTGGCAAAGCATGTTGGTCTGCTGAGTCACGGAAGCTGACCCACAGAACGAGCGGTTAGCACATGACCAAGTGTGCTGTGAACCGCTCCCTCTGGCCAGGAAACGTGACACCGGCACCTTTAGGTACTTCAGTGAATTCCGATCACTTGACGTCAGGGGATCTCAGTGGCTAAACCTCACTTTCCCCATCAGGACTTTCCAGCTTGAACTGTTGAAGTCAGAACTGTCGTCATGCTCACGACTTCGTACCTTGGATGGAAAGCCTAAATCCATCAGTATCATTACTGACAGTGACGTACGTTTCTGATCTCACAGTTTTCTCTCGACCTGTCCTTTTTGAAACTCTATTTCGAAGAAAAACAACGTTTTATCTCCTGGCCTACGCCTCTACCCCCGCCAGTTTTTTTTTTTTTTTTTTTTTAGATCGTTACCCATCAACATTCTTAGGTTTCCAAGTTGTTCCCCTAACCCCTATCCTGCTGCAGTTCTGATCTCTCCTTCCAGCGTCTCTTCTTTGTAGTCAAGACTGGTAGGCCTGACTACCACGGCCGTTGTGGTGGGTACTATCAATTATCCAAGTCATTCCGTGTTTTCCCCCTTCCTGTACTATAAAGCACTTACAACAAACAGCTGTTCACAGAGCAGAATATGTTCTGTGCTTTTTATTTTTATTTTTTTTTTACGAGAAAAGCCTGATATCTGTATCCCTTGTTGACAAGTCTTTCAACCCGTCAGTCTCTTAGTGTAGTTGTGTTCATTGGTCTTGCAGATATTTCAGTGTAACAACCAGCTTGTGTGCGTTATATTTTCTTCATGTGTCTCTGCATAAAGGTGGTGCAATTTGCTATTTTTCTCTCTTTCACCGTCCTTTTATTGTTTTCTCGTTTAACCTGTCTCTGCATTTAGATAATTGCTTGACGTTATCTTCATTTTTGTTTACACACATAATGCATACTGGTTATCTGTTTCTTTATCTGCTTTAACTCCTTTCTCTCTATCTCTTTCAGTCTTTCGTATCTTCACTCTGCTGTTTCATCTCTTCACTCTGCTGATTTATTTCTTCATTCTGCTATTTTATATCTTCACTATGATGTTTTTATTTCTTCACTCTGCTGTTTTATCTCTTCACCATGCTGTTTTTTTTCTTTACTCTGCTGTTTCATTTCTTCACTCTGCTGTTTCATTTCTTCACTCTGCTGTTTTAGTTCTTCACTCTGCTGTTTTAGTTTCTTCACTCTGCTGTTTTATCTCTTCACTATGCTGTTTTATCTCTTCATGCTGTTTTAGTTCTTCACTCTTCTGTTTTAGTTCTTCACCATGCTGTTCCATTTCTTCACTCTGCTGTTTTCATTTCTTCACTCTGCTGTGTTATCTCTTCATGCTGTTTCGTTTCTTCACTATGCTGTTTTATCTCTTCATGCTGTTTATCTCTCATTCTGTTTTATCTCATCATCCTGCTGTTTTAGTTCTTCACTCTGCTCTTTAGTTCTTCACTGCTGTTTCATCTCTTCACTCACTCTGCTGTTTCATTTCTTCACTCTGCTGTTTTATCTCTTCACTCTGCTGTTTCATTTCTTCACTCTGCTGTTTCATTTCTTCACTCTGCTGGTTTATTTCTTCACTATGCTGTTTCATTTCTTCACTCTACTGTTTCATTTCTTGACTATGCTGTTTCATTTCTTCACTGTGCTGTTTTTATTTTTCTTCACTCTGCTGTTTTTTATTTCTTCACTCTGCTATTTCATTTTTTTCACTCTGCTGTTTCATTTCTTCACTCTGCTGTTTCATTTCTTCACTCTGCTCTTCTATGTCTTTAGTGTGCTGTTTTAGTTCCTTACTCTGCTGTTATATGTCTTCAGTCTGCTGTAATATCTCTTCACTCTGCTGTTTTGTTGCTTTAGTCTGCTGTTTCAGTAGAAAGAAACTCGTGGAGAGCGTGGCAGCAGAGAGTCCTCAGAAGAGAAGCCCCCTTCAAGCAAGTGTTTCGCCCTTAACTCCTGACACTCTAAGGGGGTTGGGCCACACCCGGTTCATGACTCCGGATGTCCCTCTGCTGCCCCTTTTTTTTCCCCATCTCGGGACGAGCCATGGCTGGGATTCGAATCCATGCCCCTCTGGACATGCTCATTTTCCACTGTAATGACTCGCGCACTAACCACTGAGCCACTGGGATACCTGATATTTGTAGGAAAGTTAAGCCTTATGAAGTTCACTTTTGTTGCTCCTTGACCAGATCCAGCTTGAACACCTCTCTGCTGCTTCTGCCATATCTTTCAGGGCTCTGTTTTTTTCCCTCCCTGCAACTGAGAGCTGTTTCATGAGGCTGTATGCAGACGTTCCTACAAACCCCCTAGCTCCAATTTGTGCAGTGAGAACTTTGACCTGATAGCCTTCTCTCCTCAGACTGTTTGCCAGATCAGCATACTTTTCAGTCTTGTAGATTGAGCTGCCTCCATTCTGTTCTCATATGGCATCGTGAGCTCGATCAAGACCAGCTGCTTGGTTGACTGAGAGTGGACTACTATACTGCTCAAAACAATTGAAAG
>JADBJO010005772.1:0-22556 GCA_016801955.1 Conus betulinus | reverse complement strand
CGGTGAGCAGGCTGGCCAGTCCATGTGGATCACGTATTGCTGCTGAAGAAAGTTGTTGACGACTCGAGCCCTGTGAGGTCTGGCGTTGTCGTCTTGAAGTACCGCGCCTGGTCCAATAGCTTGCAGCTCTGGCAGCACAAGGGGCTGCAGGATGCCATCCCTGTAGCCTACACCGTTGAGGTTGCCTTGCACCATGTGCAGGGGGGGGTTCTGTAGTTCCGTGCCATCCCTCCCCACACCATTATGGATCCACCACCATAGCATCACGCTCACTCACGAGACCATCGTGATAGCGTTCTCCTTGCTGCCGCCAGACACGGTTCCTGCCATCATGAAATGATAAGGCAAAGCAGGACTCGTCAGTAAACAATACTCTTGCCCACTGATCTCTGGTCCATGCTAAGTGACGCTGGGCCCAAGCCAAACGAGCAGCACGGTGAGCTGGTGTCAGGACAGGATGGACGGCTGGTCGTCTTGAGCGCAGGTGTGCCTCTCTCAACCGGTTCCGAATGGTCTGGTCACTGACGGTGACATTGCCGGCTGCTTGCAGCTGCCCCCTGAGTGTGTCGGAAGTGGCCGTTCTCTGCCTCAGAGCCGACAGGACAACAAACCTGTCCTGCTGCCTGGAGGTGGACCTTGGGCGTCCTGGACGTCTTCGCTCAACAACACTTCCTGTCTGGTTGAAGCGGTCTCTCAAAGTCTGAATGACTGAATGGGCGACTGACAGTCGACGACCAACCTCTCGCACCCCCGCGCCCTCCTGAAGCCACGCAATTGCTCGCCTTGGTCATCCTGACTCAGTCGTTGTCTCCGAGGCATGGTTGCAAAAGTGCCGTAAACACAGGCATAAATGCCCACCAGTCTCTCAAAACTGGCTGACCTGTGTTCAGATAAGACATGGGTTGCACGTGCATTGCAGTATTCCTGCAGTTCAGATGTGCTCTGTTGCACAGGGTCTGTTTGATTTGCACCTTTTTTTTTTTCATGTAGTATGTGCACATTTCAGTTCACCGCTGTGATGTGCATGACACAGACTGAGTTGATTTCTGATCAAATCAGGCATGAAACCAAATTCAGTAAGTTTGGGTGGGTGCAGTGCCGTGTTATTGGAAAAAAAATAAAGTCAAACAAGGTACCCTAAAAAGTGGTAGTGGCCTTTCAATTGTTTTGAGCAGTATATGTCTGGTCTCATGCCACTCTTGTTGGTGATCTCTGGGTGACTCTTCCATTCTGGGAGGTCTGCAGTGCACTCCCAGTCAACTGCCCCGTCCAGCAGACTCTGCCTGCATGTTCCGAGTGACACTGTTGTTCTTGGCCATGATTCGCTGCCTCACCGTGAAGAATGTTGCGGGTGCGTTTGCAGTCCTGATTTTCCCTTTTGTGGTGTTGGTACTAGCCCAGACTACTTGTACAATCTCTTTGAGCACTTGATTGTGCCTCCATGTGTACCTTCCTCGAGCCAGGGCTACTTTATATGAGGCTAAGGACATGCTCCAATGTTTGTTTTTCGTGGAAGAGGGGGCATGAAGGATCGTCTGTTTTTCCCCACTTCACCAGGTTTGCATTTGAGGGCAGAAGGTCATATGCAGATCTGAGAATGAAGCTGATCCTGAGAGGGCCATGTGCCAAATGTCATTCCACGTGAGAATTCTTTGGAGTGCATTTTCCCACGTTGTCCATTGCCCTTGCTGGCTCTGCTGGACTGCTTTTTGGAGTCTTTTTTGGTCTTCTTCTTTTCTCATCTCCTGAATCATCATGTCTCTTTTGGCTTTTCCTTTGGCCTTTGACCACCATTCAGTTTTGGTCACCCCCAGTCCTTGTCTGTTGGTCTGTGTGTGTCTGTGTTATTTCTCTGATCTTCAGACTTTCTTTTGCAGAATCCATCGCCTCTTGAACTTTCCATTTTGTGCCTGTCTTCAGTTGGGGCTTGATTGCTTCTACCACCTTGTTTCCTGAGTCCTCCAGCATGCTTTAAAGTCTGATCTTCCCTGCTTTGTATTCCTCCAGGATGGATTTCAGTGGTAGTTTCAGCTTTGCTTGGCGACTGTACAGCGCTATGTCAGTCAGACAGGGTGGGACACCAAGCCATTTCCTTGTGAACTTGTTGATTTTGGATTCCATTGCCTCCACTATGCTGGTGCAGATGTCGTCGTATATCATCAGAGGCCATAGGAGCTTTGGTATCAGCATGAACTGCAGACACCAGACCTTGTATTTGCCAGGGAGCCCACACTGGTCAATGGTCTCCAAGTCTTCTTCCAACATCTGTTTGGTTTCTTTTGCTTTTTGTGTGTCTTTCAGTGTATATCATCATACCATCTTCCAAGGCTCTTGACTGGCTCTTCTGCAACTGTTGGAATGGCCTGGTTGGCAACACCGAAGACCACAGATTCGGCCACTTTTCCTTTCCTCAGTGAGAGACTCCATGATTTCTTTGGCTTGAACTTGATTCTGGATGAGGCAACTATGTCATCCAGCCTCTCCAGCACATGACGTGTCTCGTCTTCTCTGGATGAAATCACTGTAGTGTCATCTATGAAGGCCTTGAGAGGGGGCATCTTGTATCCATCGCCAAGGTCTGTTTGTCTTGCGTTGCTTGTTGCTGCTTTCAAGATGACTTCCATTGCCAACACGAACAGTATTGGGGAAATTGCACAGCCCATTGCAATGCCTACTTCCAAGTTGATCCAATCTGTTGTGTACTCCTTGGTAGAGAAGCGCATTGAGAAGCCATTGAATACTTTTTGAGCATGTCGTGGATGTTCTTTGGGCACATGGTACATCTCAAGAGCCAACTGTATCATCTCATGGGGTACAGATCCATATGCGTTTGCCAGATCAAGCCACACTATGTCCAGGTCTCTCTTTTCTGTTTTTGCTCTTTGGATTGCGTCCCAGATCATTGTGGCGTGTTCTACACACAGCCAACCACGCCTGGGATGCCACCTTTCTGGACTGACACATCAAGTACTTGTTTTCCATGAGGTACTTGGTCAGCCATGCTGCCATGACAGAGAAGAAGATTTTACCTTCAACGTTCGGTAGTGATATTGGCCTGAACTGGCTGATGTCACTTGAGTTTTGCTCTTCGGGGATGTAAACACCATCTGCCGTCATCCACTGGCCACTGATCTTCTTGGTTTCTCCAAGCTGATCGCAGCAGCCTGTGGAGCCACTGCAGCACATTGGGACATCTCTTGTACAGCTGGTAAGGTATTCCGTTTGGCCCTGGTGATGATTTGGCTCTGGCTTTGTCGACCACCTTCTTGATTTCCGTCAACGTTGGAAGCTTGTCATTGAACTGTTCCTCAGGGTTGGTTGGCCACACCAGACCTTGAATGTCGAGAGTGGTGCTTTGCTCTGTAAGTCAGAGTGTGTTTTCCCCTGATGCTGCTCAAGAACTTCTTTCTCCACACTTAAGGTCCCAGATTTTGGCTGTTCAAACAGAGTTCTGGCAAACTGGAAGGGATCTCTGAAGAAGCGCTCTTGTGTCTTCTTCTTTTTGCTTTTTTCCTCTTCCTCGCAGATTCCGCTTTGCTGAGGGCGCTGTGTTTTGCTTTCAGGTCTTCCCAGAGTTTTTTCCAAGCCTTGTTTTTCAGCTGGCAGTGTGGCTTCATTTGCTTCTTGAGGTTCTTCTTTTGGACCCTGATCCTGTCCATCTCTTCTTGGCATCTGAATTTCTTTGGAGGTGTTTTCTCTTTAGGTAGTTTTGCTCCATAGGCGTTTCTACATGTGGCATACACAATGTCCCCATATGTGGCTAGTTTGTGTTCCAGGGTGCTTTTCCCTATCAGTGCATCGAGTCTTTGGACGATTTTTGCATCCAGTTTCTTCCAATCTTTAGTCTCGTGTGCTCGTGGCAGGTTGAGTTTCAGGCGCCTGGCATCGAGGGCCTGTGCAAATTCCTCATCCGAACCAACAGCGTGGATGTCCTTGGCAATGCTCAGTTCTTCACTCTGCTATTTTATCACTTCACTCTTGTATTTTATTTCTTCACTCTCCTGTTTCATTTCTTCACTCTGCTGGTCACGTGGTTGTTTCAAGTGGTTTTCTGTTGTCACTCTGAGGACAAAGAATGTTCGGCAAGTCTGTCGCCTCTTTGGATCCAGTTTCTTCCCACTTTGGTTTAGATCTTTGCTCTTCTCCTTGTTTGACTCGATGGACAAGCTGAACAACATAGTGCTTTGAATCACAATACCGATGATAGAAATACACATCATACTAACATGGCAACATTGATGGTAGGCATTGTGCAATATAGCACACAGCAACATCGATGGTACGTATCAAATAACTTAGTGACACAGCAACATTGATGGTACACAGAATACAATGTGGTGACACAATACCATTTGTGGTGCATACTGTGCGACATAGTGCCATGACAGGATTAATTTTACACATTGTAAAACAGAGTGGCGTATCACTATGATACAAAACTGTGATGGCACATACGGTACAACAGAGTGCCATTGGCAACACTGATGGTAGATATGACATAATGACACAGCAACAACAACACTGATTCTACATACAATACAACATAGTGACGCAGCAACATGGATGGTATGTATGGTACGGTATAGTAGCACAACTATGATGAAGAAAAGAAAACACCAAAGGTGCTGGGGAGGATTCAGAGAAGCACGGTCTTCGCCTGCCATTAGAGCAGTCCTGTACCACCCTTGCAGGCCTGCAATGTGTTGACGATGGGTACAGATAGTAGCACAACTATGATACTTGTAATACCCATTGTGACACATCCACGTTGATAGTACACTTAACACAACATTGTGACACGGCAATATTATTGATATGCATGGCAAAATATAAAGACACGGCAACATCGATTGTAGAATACAATATGGTGACTCGGCCATATTGATAGTAAATATGGTACAACATAGTGACAGCAACATTCATGATACATATTATACAATAGAGTGACACAAGAACGTTGATTGCACATAAAACACAACATAGTGATACACCGAAATTGATGGTGCATTTGGCGCGACAACGTAACGTGCCTTAATTGGTGGTACATACCATAAAAAGTAGTGACACAGAAACATTGATGGTATATAATAATAATAATAACAATAATAATAATGAATACTTATATAGCGCCTATTCTCGGCTAGAGACCAAGCTATGGGCGCTTTACAATCCACACTCGTTTACACAACGGCCTGCCTACCTGGGTAGTGTCGACTGAAGAGCTGCCAGCTGGTGCTTCATTCAGGCGTTTCCCGTGTCATCCAGTCAGTATCGTTCAATGTCGCTCGCTCATTTTCCTTACTTCCTTCATTCTTTCCGTTTCTCACTCAGGGTGCATGCTATGTGTAACGTGTCATCCCTTACCAACGGCCAAACTGGCCTACTCTTCTGCATGTTGGTGATGGGATTTTACGTGTGTAAAAGATGTTATGCGTGCGTTCACACACGGAACCTCGGTTTATAGTCTCATTCTAAGGACTGTATGGGAAATGGAGTCAGAACCAATGTTAACTCCGAGGGAAAAATCCCCCTGTACCGAAACGCGCCCCGGCGGAGGTTCGAACCCGCAACCCCAGGATTACCAAGATTACGACTCAGGCGCTCTACCAACTGAGCTCTCTCTCTCTCTCTCTCTCTCTCTCTCTCTCTCTCTCTCTCTCTCTATATATATATATATATATATATATATATATATATATATATATAGTATATATAAAACAAGAAAGTGGTATAGCAACATTGATGTGCACATTGTACAACAAAATCACTCGGCAACGTTACTTCTCATTGTACAACAAAATGACACGGCAACATTAGTTTTCATTGTACAACATGACACAGCAACATTAGTTCTGGTTGTACAAGAAAATGGCAAGGCAAAAATGGTTCTTATTGTACAACAAAAAGACATAGCTACACCGGTTCTCATTACGCAACAAAATGACACAGCAACATTAGTCTCATTGTACAACAAGTTGACACGGCACCATTAATAATCATTGTACAACAAGACTACACAGCTATATTGGTTGTTATTGTACAACAAAATGACACACAGCAACATAGTTCTCATTGTACAACAAGTTGACACGGCAACATTCATAATCATTGTACAACAAGACTACACAGCTATATTGGTTGTTATTGTACAACAAAATGACATAGCAACATTAGTTCTCATTGTACAACAAGTTGACACGGCAACATTCATAATCATTGTACAACAAGACTACAGAGCTATATTGGTTGTTATTGTACAACAAAACGAAACAGCAACATTAGTTCTTATTGTACAACAAAATAACACGGCGACATTGTTTTCCATTGTACAACAAAATGACACAGCAACATTAGCTCTCATTGAACAGCAACATGAGTCAGCAACATAACTTCTCATTGTACATCAAAATGATGCAGCAACATTAGTTCTCATTGGACAACAGAATGACACAGCATCATTAGTTCGTAGTGCACAACCAAACGTCACAGCAACATAAGTTCACATTGTTCGACAAAATGACACAGCAACATTAGTTCTCATTGTTTGACAAAATGACACAGCAACATTAGTTCTCATTGTTCGACAAAATGACACAGCAACATTAGTTCTCATTGTTCGACAAAATGACACAGCAACATTAGTTCTCATGTTCGACAAAATGACACAGAACATTAGTTCTCATTGTTCGACAAAATGACACAGCAAAATTAGTTCTCTTTGTACACGGAAATGACACAGCAACATTGGTTCTCATTGTAAAACAAAATGACACAGCAACATTTAGTTCTTATTGTACAACAAAATGATACAGCAACACTGGTTCTCATTGTACAAAAAAAATGACACAGCAACATGGTTCTTATTGTAGAACAAAAGACACAACAAAAAAGTAGTTCTTATTGTAGAACAAAATAAGACAGCAACATTGGATTCTAATGTACAACAAAATGACATAGCTACACTGGTTCTTACTCTATATGAAAATGACACGGGAACATGCAATGGTTCTTACTGTACAACAAAATGGCACAGCAACATTGGTCCTCATTGTGCAACAAAATGACACAGCGACATTGGCTCTGACTGTTCAACAAAATGGCACAGCTACATTGGTTCTTATTGTAAAACAAAATGATATGGCAACATTAGTTCGTATTGCATTGTGCAACAAAATGAACCATCAACATTGGTTATTATTGTAGAACAAAATGATCCAACAAGATTGGTTGTTATTGTAGAACAAAATGACGCAGCAACATTGGTTTTTATTGTACAGCAACACGAGAGAGAAGCATTGGTTCTCATTGTGCAGCAAAATGACACGGACATTGGTTCTTATTGTACAACAAAACGAGAGAGAAACGTTGGTTTTCATTGTACAAAAAAAAAAAAAAAAAAATACACAGCAACATTGACTCTCGTTGTGCAACAAATTGACACAACAACATTAGTTCTTCTTGTACAACAAAATGACACATCATCATTGGTTCTTATTGTACAAGAAATTGACACAGCAACATTGGTTTTTATTGTAGAACAAAATAACACAGCAACATTGGATCTCGTTGTACACACACACAAAAAAAAAACACCCAAAAAACCGACATGGCAACATTGGCTCGTTCTACTACAAAAATGACACATATTACCCATTTTCGACCAAAATTAGAAAACTATATTCGTGCAGAATGGGGTTATAAATGTTTCTTTGCGTCTAACAATTCACATTCTCGCGGAGTGGCTATTTTGCTCAATAATAACTTCGAATTTTAGTTTAAAAAAAAATTTATAAGGACACAGGAGGTAATTTTATTTTTGCATCAGTCAAAATAATGGACATAGAATGTCTCATTGCTAGTATCTACGGACCTAATCGTGATGAGCCAGAGTTTTACATGGAATTGGAAGATCATATCAGAGAGGTCTGAGCTGAAAATGTCATAATTGGAGGCGACTGGAACTTAGTTCGCAACTACTCTTTAGACTGCTATAACTATAAACATAATAATAATCCTAAAGCGCAAGAGCAACTAGAAAACATGGTGGACAATCTAGATTTAACTGACATCTGGCGTGAATTAAATCCGGAATTACGCAGATATACTTGGAGGAGAACTAATCCATGTCAACAGAGTCGTTTAGATGTCTTTCTTGTTTCAGACTGGCTTTGCAATTATGTTATAGATGTTGATATCTTACCAGGATATCGATCTGACCCTCCTCCTTAATTACAGTAACGTTAGAACAAGGCAGAGAGATAAAGAGAAATTCGTTATGGAAATTCAACAGTTCGCTGTTAAAAGACAATAATTACGTAAAAGAGGTAAACGAGGTTATCCAAATGTTACTGAGGAATATGCAGCACTTCCATACTGTCGTTGTGGATTGGCCCAAATTCCTAATTCAGAAATCCACTTTGTTATATCTGATCAACTATTTTTGGATACATTGCTTATGAAAATTAGGGGCAAAACTATATCGTATGCAACGTTGAAGAAACGGAAGGACGCAGAAAAGCAGAAAGATCTAGAAAGTAATATTTCTTTACTCGAGAGGAAAGTAGTGATATCGGAACAAGAAAAGCTTGAACTTGAAAAATGTAAACAAGATTTAATTACTCTTCGAGAAAAGAAAATGGAGGGTGTATTGGTGCGTTCAAGGGCGAGATGGGTCGCAGAAGGGGAAAAAATAACGAAATATTTTTTGTGGACTTGAAAAACGTAACTACGTTAATAAGAATATAATCAAACTTACGCGAGATGACGGTACTATTTTAAATGATAATGATGAAATTGCCCAAGAAGTTAATAACTTTTACAGAAAATTGTATTCTAAAAAAGATGCCGAGCCTTGTGAAATATTTGATTTAGTAGAAGACTTGCCAACGTTAAGTGAGAATCAGAGAACGTCTTTGGAGGGTAAAATTACTTTGGAAGAAGCAGGTATTGCTCTTAAACATATGTCAAATAAGAAAAGCCCCGGGAGTGATGGTTTTACAGCCCGTTTTTTTCAAATTTTTCTGGCTGCAACTTGGTCCATACGTTGTAAGAGCGATCAATGATGGATATGATAAAAAGGAGCTTTCATCAACACAAAAAGAAGACATTATTGTATGCATTCCCAAGGCTGACAAACCTAAAGACCAGATAAAAAACTGGAGACCCATCTCGCTTTTGAATATTGTATACAAAATAGGATCTACTTGTATAGCTAACCGATTAAAGCAAGTGCTTCCCTCTATCATCAATGAGGATCAGACCGGTTTTATTCCTAAACAGGTATTTGGGAGATAATATTCGTCTTATCTATGACATACTTGATTTCATGATTGCATCCAAAAAACCAGGTTTACTTCTTTGTCTGGATTTTGAAAAAAGCGTTTGATAGTGTAAGTTATGATTTCATGTTAAGGTACTACACGTTTTTGGCTTTGGTCCAAGCTTCTCTCAATGGATACAAACATTTTATACAAATATTAAGTCAGCTGTGTCTTTGAATGGAAAATTAGCTGGTGGTTCCCTGTTGAGAGGGGTTGCCGTCAAGGTGATCCAATTTTCTCCGTATTTATTTGTTGTGTGTGTTGAGATTTTGGCAAATATGATAAGACAAAATAAAGGTATAAAGGGAATTCAAGTAGGTAATACTGAAAACAAGATATCACAGTATGCAGATGACACTGAACTACTATTGGAGGGAGACAAAAAATCATTCGAGGAATCTATTTTACACCATTGAACATTTTGGAAGAGTATCTGGACTCGTACTAAACGCAGCAAAAACAAACGCAGTATGGCTAGGTAGTAAACGAAATTCACCTGTTAGGTATATGCAGCATTTAAACATAAAATGGAACCCTCCAAAATTAAAAATTTTGGGTATCTGGTTTACATGTGACTTTAAAACATTGCGAAATCCTGAACCTTGAGAAAAGTTTGCAGAAATCAAAACACTGTATAAAACTTGGCTCAAAAGGCAGATAACGCCACTTGGCAGAGTAGCAGTGCTTACATCTATGATTCTTTCCAAACTAACCCATCTATGGATGTTATTACCAAATCCACCGGACTATATTACCAATGAAATCCAGATTTTATATATAAGTTTGTTTGGGGCAAAAAAAAAGAGACAGAATCAGTAGGAAAACGTCTGTGAAAAGCGTAGGGCAGGGGGGAATCGGAATACCAATCATAAAAAAAAACATATAAATGCTTTAAAATTAAGTTGGATTCGTAAAATCTTATTAAGTAAAACAGATGGAAGAAAGTGCTTGTTTCAGTGTATGAAAAAGCAGAAATTATCAATAAACTAGGATCCAATCTGCCATGGAGCAATAAACTGAATAGCTTCTGGAGAGCCGTATTCAACGCTTATAGAGAAACTGGTAAGATTGTTCATGTTAAAACTGCGGAGGAACTCTGTTCAGAGCCTCTGTTTTGTAATCCCAACTTAAAGATTGGGGGCAGATCAACCTTTTATAAAAGCTGGATTGAAAACGATGTATTCTGCATACGGAATCTTCTGGACGAGAACAGTGAATTTTTGAGTTTCCAGTCTTTTGTTGATAAATACAGTATCAATACAGATTTTGTTACATATAATGGTTATGTTAGTGCTGTGAAAAACTATTCGAGAGAAACTGGACTAGAAATGAAATATTGTGAGGAAGGTATGACTTGTAAATTATTAAGTGAAATCTGTTCAGTTTCAAGAGGAGCCTCACATTATTACGATTTATTAAATCAAGACCTAACAGAACCAGGTTTTTGCAATAAATGGAATGCAAGACTACATAAGGAGGTTATATGGATGAAAACTTTTCACAAAGTCCGACAGATAAAAGACATTAAACTAAGATGGTTTCAAATGAGAATTATTAACAGAATATTGGCAACCAATGTTATTTTGCAAAAAATGGGAATTGAAGCAGTCAGATAAATGCTCTTTTTGTGAGAGAGAGAAAAAAAAAATATTCAACATATATTTTGGCACTGCCAGTATGTACAAAACGTCTGGAAAGAGTTTCAAAATGTGGTAAACAGAAAATGTAATATTATAAAACTATTGCTTGATGAAAATATTGTTCTGTTTGGTTGTGATTGTAATTTTAAATCTGATAGAACGTTTGACTTAATCCTGCTACTTGCCAAATTTTATATTTATAAATGTAAATGTGAAAAAAGAGAGTACCATCAGTTCAAATCTTGTTTTGTATTTTTGAAAGCCAGATTCGAAATAGAAAAGTATGCTGCTCTTTTTAACATGTCCCATGGAAATTTCGTGGCACAATGGATTCCATACTTGACGTTATTGGAGTAAAACACAAATTATCCATTGTATACAAAGGCTATGACAACGGCCAACTGTAGGTTGAGTTTTTTTTTTGTTGTGTGTTTTTTATCTGTTTGTTTGTTTGTTGGTTTTTCGTTCGTTCGTTCGTGTGTTTGTTTGTTTTGTTTTCTGTTGCTTACGCTTTTCTGATTTCTCTCCCTAAGGCTTGTTGTGATTTAAAATAATTCTTTATGCGATTTGATGTGCAAACAACAAAAATTTGTTAATGAATTACGTCCAGTCACCTCGTTGTAATTAATCGAATATGAATGCGATTCTGTTAATCACTATCCCGTTTACAAACGTCTGCGATTTGAGGTGTAAACAACTGTCAACACTTGGATATGAGTTATGTCTAATCATTGTGTTATACTTAACTGAATATGCTCCTGTATTTGTGTTCATGGTGTCTGGTTTGTGCTCTCTGAATTTCGAAATAAAAACCTTTTCAACAACAACAAAAAAAAAAAATGACACAGCAACGTTAGTTGTTATCGAAAAAACAAAATGACACAGCAACATTGGTTCTTATTATACAACAAAACGACTCACCAATATTGCTCTTGTTGTACTAGAAAGTGGCACATAAAAATTGAAGGAACACTTTGTCAAGAAAATCTTCACGTGTGTTGGGATCACTATAAATGATTTAGATATATTTTGCACATTGACGAACTAATGTTAGACATTGTTACGTAGTCCAGACACCCCCATGTCGCCTGTTCCATTGTATACAGAGTCAATGTGAAGAGACTGTTCAGGAGAAAGATGGCGCTCATCGTCACGATAATCCTGCCACACAAGTCCCTTAACTTGACACAGTCGGTCAGGTCACTAACCTTCAAACTCTGGGAGTTAAATGTCGCATATTGCTGAAAACTGGCCGATGTATGCTCTGCATAGGGAGACACGTGTTTGTTTTCGAACCTCTGAGAAGGATGTGCCTACACCCTGTCGACTCCTCAAAGATCATCTCACAAGCCAGGCTCATAACGTTAAAGACAAAATCGTACGAATAAACAAACAAGAAACCTAAATGATTAAAGCAAAACAAAACAGAACAAACAACCGACAGCCCTGTTTCGAAAGAGTGCATACAAACTTCGAAAATAAATAGGAACATATAAGAAATACGCCGTACCTCGGCTCACGAGAGTAACAAAAGTATATATTCTGGTGTTCATCTAAATTGCAGTAATATCATAAGCCTTTTAGTTATATAGATACACGGAAAGCTGCTGCTGGCAGCGTCATTTTTGCAGGACAACAGTGAGATTATTAAATGCTGGTCTGATATCACTCTCTATAGGAATGTGTTTCATTCTTAAATCATTAAGCGTTGTGCAACATAAAGCACAATGACGTTTATCATATTCGTCGCTCTAACACAGGGCACAACGTATTCTTGTTTCTGATGCCTTTAGCCATACACGACTATGTTAGAAACAGCTGTGCAGTCTTTGTTAAAGGATAGATTATAAACCTTTTCATATTCATAGCTGTGTGTAGTTCTGCTAAAGATAAAAGCATTTCCTACTGTCTGTACCCAGGAAATCTGTCGCCCACCATTGATATTATTATACGACTATATTGCCATCTACAGTCTATCACGCGTTGCACAAGCCATACAAAAAAAGACCTTTCAACACCCATCCCCACATGCTTCTCATTCCCATACAAATAAACACACACTTTAGCCAAGCCATACAAATGAAGAACCGTAACTACATAAGCATATCTGAATATTTGGTGGCCAAGTGACTTTCCCTGCAGCGTCCAGTGAGTACATCGTTTAGTGCATTTTGAGAGAGAGAGAGAGAGAGAGAGAGAGAGAGAGAGAGAGAGAGAGAGAGAGAGAGAGAGAGAGAGAGAGAGAGAGAGAGAGCTGTGCATTTGAAATAAAAGCAACCATAATGTGAAAACAAAACTAAGTGCATGCATATAGGCGGATGCACATGTCTACTGTGACAATCAATGTAGATACTGATGAAATTGCCTAGGAAATACCAGAGTATGAAAAGAAACTTTGTAAGCACACAATATCCTGGAAACATCTCAAACACACACACGCACGCACGCATGAACGCACACACACACACACACACACACACACACACACACACACACACACACACACACACACACACACACACACACACACACACACACATTGCTATGGTCTGAAATAACCACCCGCACATTTCGTAAATCATTGCTGATTCTTCCACGAACGTGAAATAGATCACACACACACACACACACACACACACACACACACACACACACACACACACACACACACACACACACACACATTGCTATGGTCTGAAATAACCACCGGCACATGTCCACGCACGTGCAATGAATCACTAGAGTCAATGTTTAAATGTCAAGACAGTGCGGGCGCGAACAAACAACAAATGAATATTCTTAACTTTGAATTTCCAGTGTTATTTATGGCATTTCTTCTTATTCAGTCTAAATGTAGAGCCTTGCCTGCCTGTTTGCAAGTATAAAACAGATCAGTAACTCTCACAAAACGTCAGTGTTATTCTACTTTTGATTGTATATCACACCATACTGTACACATGGAAATTCTCCGGGAAAGAAAGAACATCTCTGTTAACCCGATGATGCATTCTGTGTATGCAGTATGTTAAAGGAGGCCGAAACATTTCAAGTTCGGGTTCAGCGCATGTACAAGTCTGGAAAACTGCAAATACTGCTGCCAGTGTTGCTGCTTCTGCTTCTGCTGCTGCTGCTGCTGCTGCTGCTACTACCACTACTACTACTATTACTACTGCTAATACCACTGCTTCTGCTGCTGCTGCTGCTGCTGCTGCTGCTACTGCTGCTGCTGCTACTACCACTACTACTAGTATCACTGCTGCTAATACCACTGCTGCTGCTGTTGCTGCTTCTGCCTCTACTTCTACTACTACTACTACTGCTACTACTCTACTACTACTACTACTACTGCTGCTGCTGCTGCTGCTGCTGCTGCTGCTGCTACTACTACTACTACTACTACCGCTGCCACTGCTGTTGCTGCGACTTCTGCTGGTGTTATTTATTCGACAAATAATCTCTATGGAAGTTGGAACTATCAGCGCCTTAGAATAGTGATATGTAAACTGATAACGAAACGAAGAAAAAAAATGTACATGTGCTCTCTCTCTCTCTCTCTCTTTTCTCTCTCTCTCTCTCTCTCTCTCTCTCTCTCTCTCTCTCTCTCTCTCTCTGTCTCTCTCTCTCTCTCTCTCTCTCTCTCTCTCTCTCTCTCTCCAGGTTTTGCATGTTTTTCTTCTTTTTTTTCTCTCTTTTACTTTTCTTTGTGTTTTCCCCAGGGCTGGGTGGAAAAAAAAGCATGTACATTTTGCTTATCTCATTACCCTGGTAAAATAAAATTTCGTTCGTTCGTTCGTTCTCTCTCTCTCTCTCTCTCTCTCTCTCTCTCTCTCTCTCTCTCTCTCTCTCTCTCTCTCTCTCTCTCTCTCTCTCGGGGGCTTGATCCTACTGGAATACAATTTCATTGTCATTGTCACACACACACACACACACACACACACACACACACACACACACACACACACACACACACACACACACACATGCTCGCACGCACGCACGCACGCAAGCACGCACGGGCACAATCCACTCTACTTTTTGAAATGGTTAAATGAAAAAGAAAAAAAATCAACAAAATGTTAACAGCGCGTGCTAAGATTCCAGTCTTTTGAAGACTGCTGACGTGCTGCTGCTGCTGCTGCTGCTGCTGCTGCTGCTGCTGCTGCTGCTGCTGCTGCTGCTCCTCTCCTCCTCCTACTACTACTAGCACTGCTGGAGCTGTTGCTGCTGTCGCTGCTGTTGTTTGCGACTGCTGCTGGTGTTATTTCTTCAACAAACAATCTCTATGGAACTATCAGCGCCTTAGAATAATGATATGTAAACTGATAACGAAACGAATAAGAAAATATACATGCGCGCTCTCTCTCACTCTCTCTCTCTCTCTCTCTCTTTCTCTCTGGGGCTGAGCCCTACTGGGATAAAATGTCATTGTAATTGTCACACACACACACACACACACACACACACACACACACACACACACACACACACACACACGCAAGGGCAAGGGAAGGGGAAGAAAGAACCTGCCATTGACAGATGAAGAGGATTGATTTAAAGAGATGCTTTGAAGGAAGACAGATAATTTAAACTACGTAAAGATATGGGAGTTTTTATTCCAAGAAACCGGACCCTGAAAAGAAAAAGAACGATCGCCATAGGTTTTAGTTCGACATCGAGGGATTTTGAGCGGAGTGTTGTCGGTAGGTAGAAGAACGCAACTGCCTAGAAGGAACATAGATATGAAGGAGATCAGAAAGGCAGGATGGAGCCAACCATTCAAAGATTTAAAGCGGGGTAAGGACAGTTTGTAATCTATTCGTTTGTCGGCCGGCAGCCAGTGTGAACAGAAAGAAGTAAGGACTGACATGAGAAGATCTGGGTTGGCTGAGAATCAAACAGCAGCATTGTTTTGTACTTTCTGGAGACCACTATGAAGGTTCTGGGGAAGATTCTTTTGACTCAGTCTGGAAGACTGACAACACATAGTCTGATTTTGTCCATTTCGCTCTGTACATTATGGAAGACTGACACCACATAGTCTGATTTCATCCACCAAGCTCTATACATTCTGGAAGACTGACACCCACATAGTCTGATTTCATCCACCAAGCTCTATACATTCTGGAAGACTGACACCACATAGTCTGATTTCATCCACCAAGCTCTATACATTCTGGAAGACTGACACCACATAGTCTGATTTCATCCACCAAGCTATGTACATTCTGGAAGGCTGATACCACATAGTTTGATTTTATCCACTTCACTTTGTACACTCTGGAAGAGTGACACTACATAGTCTAATTTCATCCACCGAGCTCTATACATTCTGGAAGACTGACACCACATAGTCTCATTTTGTCCACTTCGCTCGGTACAGTCTAGAGACCCGCTCAAAGACTTCATTATTAATGTTGTTGCTCTTCGTCTTCTTCGTGCATGCATGCGAGCGTGCATGGGCACGTATGTGCGTGCATGCTTATGTGTGTGTGTGTGTGTGTGTGTGTGTGTGTGTGTGTGTGTGTGTGTGTGTGTGTGTGTACAATTTTTGTAGAGTTAGAGTTTTGGGCTTGTACAGGCCTGCTTTTGATGCCCCAGAGTGTGGATTTATATTTGTTTCACAAGGTTAGCAGATGTGTGTGTTGTGTCGATAACGTACCATTTATTCTGTGTTTTCAATTTCAGCTTTTACATGTCAACTGTTGTTCTAGTCTTAGACAGCGGTATAGAGATCACCACTTTATTGTTATCATTACATTATACATGGATGTGTTCATGAGACTGTTGCTCTAATATCTGACTGTCGCCACAGATGTCTGCAGCTTTCGTGCTGCTTGATGCAGGAATAAATGACAAATTAGGTGTGGAGTACAGCCTGTCACTGTGCCAGACTGGATTGGAATGCCATAGGGTCATTATGGTCATCCTACCTAAACAGCGCTATCCTCGGTTAGCTCAAGTACTTTACAATGCGCGCTGTTTTGACACAACGGGCTGCATACAACAGTGTGACCGACTACCTGCTAGTGTCAATCATTTGTTTAGCGTGTCATTCAGTTGGATGTCAGTCTTCGCGTATGCCTTGAGTTTGTATACCAACGACTGTACTAGCCTTCTCTTCTAAGAACTAGCTACGGGATTTTACATATGTGCATGATGTATTGCGTGTGTTTACACACCGGTCATCGGTTTTTTAAGTCTAATTTGAAGGACTTGGGGGAAGCGGGATGGGAAACAATGTTATGTCTGAAGAAAAAAAAATGGAAACAGTCCGGCGGAGATTCGAATCCGCAACCCCAGGATCATTAGGATTATGAGTCTGGCACTTTACTCTCTAAGGTTTCCTTTTCGCCAAACCCCCCCCCTCCCCCCCCCCCATCTTTATCATCCACATCGATCAGCGCCAATCATGTTCTCATATTTTTTTTACCATTCATGCCCTGCTCTCATGGTGATGTCAGTTTTTGATATTGTCTCAACGTTTATGCTTCTGGTGAGTCGTGATCATTGGTATTTCCTCGTTCTTGAAAACAGAGTGGTGGCTGTGTGTGTGGGGAGCAGGAATGAGCAGCATGAAGATAATGCCACTGAAGTGGCTGAGAGAGAGAGAGAGAGAGAGAGAGAGAGAGAGAGAGAGAGAGAGAGAGAGAGAGAGAGAGAGAGAGAGAGAGAGAGAGAGAGAGAGAGAGAGAGAGAGAGAGAGAGAGAGACAGAAGAGAGAGACAGATAGAAAGAAAGAGAGAATGAATGAATGAATGAATGAATGAATGAATGAATGAATGAATGATTCTTTAATTGTAAAGGCCACCAGCCCATCACAATAACACACATAAAAGATCGTCACACATGATCAAGCGCGCAAAGAAAAAAAAAGGGAGCACAGCTAAATCATACTTATTCGCCAGCATAAAACAGTATATATAAATCTATTTATACATACGGAAAATGTAACCAATGAAACACATTTAGACACAATTGGCAATGAAGCAACTAAACACAGTTACTAATGTACACATTAGGAATTCAAGTTTCTGATACACAGAGCTTTATGAACAAAAAGTGCGACATATTTTATCAGTTTTTTGGTTTGTGCTTGACATCAACAATATGAATTAAAAAAAAAAAAAATGGCTGTCTCCAGAATTTGTGCGGAATAATCCGGGCACGAATATCTTTCATACATTGGACATATCAAGAGAAAATGCATTTCACTCTCTCTTCAACGTCACAACAAAAAGGAAAGCAAGAATCAGTATTACGACCAGGTTGAAACTTAAGAAAGTGAGACTTCAAAACGGACATCCCTATTCTAAACCTTGTAAAAGACTTTCTCACAGTTATATTCTTAATGAAAGATACATACTCAGAGCAAATAACATCGCGGTTGAAAAAGGAATACACACGTAAAAATAATCATGAGAAGATAAAGAAGATCTTCAGTCCTGCTTAAAACAGTCAATAAGACGTTGCTTAAATTCTGCTATAAAAACTTTAACATTTCCAACACCTTGCGACTCCCAAACGATTCCAAATCCATATTTAAACAAAATGTTGCGCATGCTGCATGTCCATGGTAGAATATAAGTATGACGTTGCAATTCCAACAACATATTGTAGGCCTTTTTTGAGTACCTTGAATTATCTAATCTTGTCAATATCAGCCAAAATTTAATACATCTGGAATAAGTAGTCACAAAGGGGTGGGGGAGGGGGGTACCTTCCAGTTTCCCCGTAAATTAATTGTCTTGGAGACTTATAACTTACACCAAGAAATCGCGTCAAAGCTGTGAGATGTACTCGTTCAATTTGGTCTTGGATCCCGGACAAGCCCCAAATTTCTGAGCCATAAGTAAGGATAGACAGAATTTGCGAGTCAAAAAGTTGGAAAAACACTTTTGGAGAGAATTCACCAACAGACCACAATAACTTCATAACTGCTGAAACATCCTTGCTGGCACGCCTGCTAAGTCTTTCATGGTATGAGAAAATGAACGTTTGGTGGACATAAGAAACCTAGGTATTTGTACATGTTAACAATTTTCAGTTCATAACCAATAAAATACCACTTTTCGCTTTCACCAATGAAAACCCCCATTTCGAAACACAACAATAATCGACTTGTCAAGATTCACAACAAGGCCCAAACGTTTTGAGCTTTCACAAAGTATGTGCAGCTGGGTTTGTAGACCAATAACGGTGTCAGAAAATAGAACAACATCGTCTGCAAATAACAAGATAAATAGTTCTATTAGTTCTGGGGCAAGCTGAATACCATGTCTACCATGTTTGGTGATATCACAAGTAAGCTCATTAATAAAAAGTGAGAACAATACAGGAGAGCACAGTTCACCTTGTTTTACACCTTTAGTACAAAAAAAAATTCAGTTAGATCTGCTCCTGCGTGCGCATGAAACATTTTACCATTCAAATCATGCTTGCCTAATACTTTCTACGATTTATCTCTGCAAACCGATTCAAATGCCTTGCGAAAATCAATAACAGCAACATATAATTTTCTGTGCCTTAAAAACTGTTTCTGATTCATAGAAAAAAAGTGTAAAAATATGATCAGTGGTACTGTGATCTGGTCTAAAGCCAGCTTGTTCCACACCAATAACATTGTTGGTTTCAATCCACTCACTAATACGCTTATTTAAAACGTAACCGTACAGCTTACTACTGATGTCAAGCAAAAAATTCCTCTGAAATTATCTGGAACAGAGGGGTCACCTTTTTATGTATGGTAGTAAAATTAACAATGACCAAGCATCTGGAAATAAGCACTTGTCAAAAAGATTGTTGAAAAGCTTCGTGTGAAATGGTAAAATCTGTTCACAACTATATTTGTAAAATTCTCCAATAAGGCCATCATGCCCAGCTGCTTTGTGATACTTCAAGGCACCAATAGCTGAGCGTATCTCGTGAGAAATAATTGGTACATTTAGAGATTCACAATCAAGAAATACAGAATTCCCTTGTTCACCAACAACCTCGTCAGACAAATCGTAAGTATCAACATCACTTACAGAGTTGAATGCATTCTTAAAATGATCATACCACTGTTCTTTTGAAACATTTACACCAGTAGCTACGCACAGCACGTATAGTGTCCCAAAGTTTACGTGGGTCATTGGAACAGTTGTTAAGATTATCAATGATACTATCACGATGCGTTCGCCTTTTATCAGCTAAAAGTTGTTTATACTGTCTTTTTTTTTCCACAGTAAGAGAGTCTATCTTCAACAAAGTTAGAATATTGACATGTGCGGAGACGCTGCCTCTGGAGTCGACGACTTTGTCGACGCTCAAGGTCAAACCAAATCCGCAGTTTTTTTTTCCGCACCCACAGTATGTGTCATCAGCATACCTCACCAGCCTTATGTAGACAATCATTAAACTAGGAAAGGGCTAGGTTCACATCAATGTTTATCAGATCAGTAGCTACATCTAATTTGTCTTTAATTTCATGTAGCTGCATCGAATTTAAAAAATGTCTTTCATGTCATCTTTCCACTTATATTTACTTAGCTGTGCAGTTTGCTTTGGTAAATATGCAGTGGAAACAATAGTCGAATCGGCCAAGAATTTAAGCTCAACAATTGTATGTTTTAATTCAATCAGGGGTACTACATTAAAACTCTGGCAAAATGACAATACAATAATCCACAACACTTGAGCCATTGGGTGAAGTGTACGTAAACTGCCCAGGAAACCCATAAGATTTAACACCATTCAAAACACACAGACCAAATTCTTCACAGACATTTAGTAATAGACGACCAAAAGCATTAACCGACAAATAACAAGAAACACGTGCAGTTCTCTCATCAACTACTGGATTATCGTCTGCTGAATCTGTCAGATCTGCCAGATTCTGAGTTGGATCACGAAAGTCAGCTTGTAGCGAGCCAGTTCTTGCATTCAGATCACCACAGATAATGATAGATAAATCGCTATGCTCTCCCATAAGTTCACGCAGGCAATCCTCTAATAATGAAACACAATTATAAATGTCAGTCTCTTCATAGTAAGGAGAGGTTTCAGGTGGCAAATAACAGCCTACCAACAAACAATCAGTTTTCTGTGGCTAGAATATGTTTTGAAAACTTCAAGGAGACAATGTTATCTATCTCAGTCTCTATTCTTTCAATAAAATGACATAAATTCTTTCTAACCAAAAAAACAACTCCACCTGATAAACGACTGTGAATGTTATCACTGAGCTTAACGCCCACCGAATCAAAGACTTTGTGACATGAGAAGAGTGACTGAGGAATTGATTTAGTAAAGGTTTCACACAAAAAAAGCAAAATCATATTCATTTATGAAAAAATGTGAGATCACATTCATCTGTGATGGTCCGTAAGCCTTCAACATTGAATGTCATAAATGATAAAATTTGTTTTGAATTAAAACTAGTAGAATCACACTGTTCGTTCCTGCTAAACACAAAGTGATGTGCCTTGGCCTAGCCCCTATCTTCTATTGCTCTGGCGCAGACTGGCGTCAAGCGTGGACTGACGCCTCTGAGTACGGTTTCTTGTCGTCAGCGAGGAAGTTCATAGCTTTGACGTCCGTTCTGCTGGCTGCAAGGTCCTCTGTCATCGCTGGTAGTTTCGCTGGTAGTTTTTGTCACAACGTCACTGCCAGAGGAGTGCTGTCTTAATCCACCTCGTCGGTGTGATGATGACCCAGATGACACGTCACGTGGTTGATCAGCCTGCAGAGCCAGGGAGGAGTGTGAAGAGGCAGGCAGTGAATCTCCCACACGACGGGAAGCAGAACTGGCTGCTGACAGCACAGTGTCGACATGTTCCGCTGCCTCAGGAAACGCCTGGACACCTCCGACACCAAGAACAGCTCCAGTGCTCCAACTGCCTCAAGGACCGTAGTCGTCTGCGTCCTGATGCAGGTCCACACCCCGACTGCTGGTGACGTCAGCCTCGTCCTGTCTGGAAGCGGAGCCAGGTTCAGAATGCACCAGCTGCTGCAGTGGCATCTCCGGAACGAACTCCTCACCCTGCGCACTGCAGCCTTCAGGTGAAGGAAGGGAGGAGGGGGAGCGGGACTGTCTTCCTGAGTGTGAGAGATACCTCCCATGCTGGGGCCGGGTAGCACTGGGAACAGTGTTCTGGGAAGAAACAGCAGAGGGCACTTTCATATAGGGACGTGGTTGAGCAGGGCAGGGACGTGGTGTTGGAGAGGCAGGGTGAAGATGGGAGGAATGGACATCGTGAGAGAGAGAGAGAGAGAGAGAGAGAGAGAGAGAGGGGGGGGGGGGGGGGACAGTTTTCACTGAAGGATCTCCTTGTATCCTCATGGAGACAAGCTAGATTCTGGTGGAAAACGTCCACTGGAATCACAAGCACAGGGACCAACAGAAAGTATAACACACTCGTTTCTCTGGTTGCGCTTGTCTGGAGCGAGTGGAACATGTGTTTTTTTTTTTGTTTTTTTTCATGTTTTCGGTTCTTATAGAACAGTGAAGTTACTTAGAATGGGAAGAAGAAAGGCTCTGTGGGTGTGTGGGCTGTGGTGTGTGGTGTACTTCATGGTCAAATGCGTTCACTCGCTCCAGACAAAACTATGGGACGAT